>APFE031072637.1:2840-22403 GCA_000404065.3 Pinus taeda
GACCATTTATGAGCATTTTTCAGTGGAGAACTTCTGGGAGATGATGTAATCAGTTGACCTTGTTCCTTTAGGCAGTGAAGCAACCCTTTTAGGGACTTAAGATCCCTCAATTTATGGACATTTTTTATTAGGGTTGAAATTCCCAAAAATGTCTATAACAATGACACCCAAATCACTTATTGTTCCCTTTAGATTAAAAATTTTTATGGGAAACAAGTCCTAATACTCTCAAAACAACTCTGTGACTTTGTCCATTGTGTCCTCATCCCAGTAATCACATATATTTGCAAACTTTGGTTGCACTTCTAACATAATGTTCACCTCCTTAGTCTTCAAGGGCTTTGTAATGTTAGGGACTTCTGCCATAGGCCCCACAACTTCACGTTGTCCTTCTGACTCAAGAATACTAATGTTCCTAGGATCTTGTTTAACTTCCATTGTGGCCACATTATAGCATTCTAGAGCATGGCATAACTGCATACTCTAGACTGGTTGTACCTGCTATACTCAGATTTTCCCTTAAAACTTATCAAAATAAGGGACACTCCAAGGTAACCATAAACCAATATTTTAAGTACAGAATCTAGCTAATTTGTACTCAGAGAGGGCTCTCTCTTTATGATTTAACTTTATTTTGTGAGATATTAAGCTAGTTATGAAAGCTTGGGGGGGTTTTGATTTTGTTTGGTGGTGGAATTTGAGAGCAGATGGATAGAACAAGGTATTTCAGGCCATTGGGCTATGGAGTCAACTGAATCATGGCTAAACTGGATCAGGTTGATTTAACAAAGGAGAAATTTCACAAGGAAAGATAGCCAAACAAAAGGAAAATGATAGCTTCAAATGGGTGAAATGGTCTTGAACAGGGACGAAGAGAAACTAAGAATCATTCAATAGGGTCCAAGATGAGAGAAAGTGGGTGCTCATTAACAAAAATAAATTAAGTATTCTTTGTTAAATGGTCACAATGATAAACTATGAAAGCAAGGAGCAATTAAGAATTCCCTACCTATAATAGCCTGGAAGAAAACATTAAGAATATAAATGATTTTAAAGACAAAATGCAGTAAAGCTCTTTCTAAAATATAACTTTTCATTTATCATTCAGATATGAAACACATATGAATATTTATTAAACCAAAAAAACTGCAAAAAACACAAGATATAGAATACTTATTTGTTTCTCGTTTGACATAGGTATCCTATAGAATTCCTTTTCTTTATTACTTTATTTCTGCCAGCCATACAATAGTTGTTCAATAGCACTTCAATTCCAAAATAAAATTGTCTACAGAAATGTCTAAGAATCCACACAAAATACTTCAAATGAAGAAGTATTTATACTAATTGTAAACTAAAATATCTTGAAAAAATATCAAGATTAGTTTCACAAATATCTCCAACATTTTACATTAATAGCACTTAAATAAAGGACATTCAAAACTAATGAATCTGTTTGGCACTATTTCTATGGATTTATGGTGATAAAGAAGAAAAATTCGAATTTGATAACAACTCTTAGTTGATGATGAGGCATCCCAGTCACTAACTGCATCCTTCCTTTGTGCATTTTGCCCGAGAAATTCTGCAAACTTAGGGTCCAATGATATGCTTGTATATCTCAATCCGTGATAGATATGTAAAATTGAAAGTGGTTTTTGTAGAAAAGAATGATTTGGAGATAAACCTATCTCCATTTCCCACAATTCAGCTCCAACTATTCACAATATTCTCTGCAAAAAGATGTCAAAATAGGACTTTGCACAAATTAAAAAAATAGGCTGTGACGGCATGCACTTATCTCCATTTTGGTGATACCCGTGTAAAATGTGAGAGAGGTTTTTGTGGATTATCCTTTTAGGAGAAAAACACCCCTGCAGTTTCTCAAAATACTTCTTGGATTGGCCACAATAGTTTCTGAAAAGCTATGACTTAAACAGGAAATTTTTGAAGAATGTACCATTTCTGCTCTGATTTCATCTTTTAACCTTAAATTTCTTATAACTGTTTTTCACTTTTACTTTGGGTGAACTTCATTATTTTTGGTGAAAGTTTTTTCATATATGTTTAACCCATATTGCATCCATGTTTACTTTTACTATTTACTTTTTACTGTTTACTTTTACCACTCCTTTTTTTTTATCTGTCTTCATTTTGACATGAATTTGTATGCTCTGTAACTGCCTTCCTTGCTGTTTATCTTCATGCTAGCTGATTTTTTTGACTTGATCTTCAATTTTATACTCTTTAACCTTGATACCCTTTGACTGTTCTTTGTTGTGTCCTTTCACCTTCATTATATATTTTAGGTTTTTACTGTCTGTTTCAACAATAAATCGTTTTAATTCCATGTTTCCTTTGCTTGGCTTTTTACTATATGTTTTATTTTGCACCTATGTATGAATATATTTGATAACAATCTTGGAGTAAATAGGTCTTATGACTAGTATTAATATTGTTTATCCAAGGGTGTGCTCTTTTGATCACCTGTAAAACAAAACAAACTGTTAAGAAAGCATTAGTTTGCAAAGGAGGTCGAAAAGGTTTCATTTGAGCTTGAAAGGCCTGTGGAGTGAGTACATAATGCTTTTCATGAGGTAAACCATGCTCGAATCAGTTAACGGAGGCTTCTAGTGGTGCATATGGGTTACATAGGGTTTTACTGCACAATCAAGTGAAAACGAGCAAAACTAGGGTTTTTGTGTTTAAACGGGTAAATCATTGGTATTGGTGGGTAAGCTTTGAATGAACATTGGACAATTTGTCATATGCGGAGAGTGGGAAGTGGTCATGGTAAGCAGACTCTATCGCATCGCTTTTGGGAGGCGAGTGGTATTGAGGGAAGGCCACGCGATTCCACTAGTCATTTGACATGTAGCATCGACAATATTTCGGAAATCGCTCATATCATGTGTTATTGTCTGACCAAAAGGCTCGCATGATATATGTGATAGCCGATGGATCTGGGAGATCTGGATCAAATGGTGATCGGGGATTGGGAAGTGACTGGTGTTTAATGGTGGGGTCCCAATGGTAATTAAAAGCTTTTTATTACATTGGGGGTGATGTGATTGGTTGAAGTTATTAATTAATCGTGAAGATTAATTAATTCTTTTATTAGCATGGCGGGGGGTCAAGGTTCTTAATTAATCACAGATTGACTAATTAATCCTATTTATCAAACTTTATTAAGGTTATATTTAACCACGGGACGAGATATGTAAATATTAGGGATTTATATAATAATATGGGTGCGGGTAGTTTGTTTCCGAGAATTAAATAATACTACAGGTAATGGGTGATTTGTTTTTGGGATTTAAATAATAATACCATTTATCAGTTAATATGACTTTGTAGGATATGAATATGTGCTAAGTTAAAATGTTTCTGAAAGTATTCCATCATACAACATTTAAGACTTAGGTTAATAGAACATGAGGGCTTTTTATAGGGAATGTTTTAATTTTCCTAAGTAAAATAGGGTTTTACCTAGGAAAAGCCTTATCAAGGGAATGAATGATTTTATGCAGGGGTAAATGTTGATGAAGGGGATTTAAGTACTTTACGTATTTCAAATTATTGGGCCGAGGGTCCAGTCCCTCCAAAAGTCAGAGAAATTATGTGAGCCCCTCTAACTTGTTTATAGGTACCTTTAGCACTTAGGGGAAATTAGTGAATTCTTAGGGAAAAGTGGAGTAAGGAAGTTAATTTATTTGACTTTCATTCCTTGATGTGTTGTCTTCAATGTGAGCTAAGCTTTGTCCAAGTGGTGAAATCAAGATATTTAAGCATTACACTTAACCATTGATCACACATTTGTTTTGCAACCAATCATTTACTTGCCCTTCCTACTTTACCCTAGCATTTTCACATCTTTATTAGGGTGCACTTAAACTAGAAAACCCTAATCACACTTTCTTTTCTTTTATATATAGCAGTCTATCTAAGTCTACACTTATTATATCCAAGGGCTCAGATTAAGCTGTTGAGATCCTTTTATTCACTCTACCTATCTACTTGTCTGCTAAGATTGAACTGTTTGGATAGATCTTTATTCTTTATCTATAAAACATGAAATTGAAAATATGAACTAGTCAAGCTTAAACTGTTTGACTACTCATGGATTGTGGCATAGGTGACAAGATGCACACAACCTTTATTTCACAAAAGTAAAAAAATAGTGGCACTTAGACGTGCACACTTTCATGGTGTTTTCTTTTTGTTGGGGTTCATTTTCTTTCATTTATTTTGACATTTTTCATTCTTTTTGCCCTTTGATTTTTCTTTTAGGGCATACCCTCTTTACATTTTTTAATTTTTTATTTTTCTCAAATATGGAAAAAAAATCAATAAGAAAAGATATGAACATATTTCAGAGCTAACCCAAGTTAATCATGATATATGACACCTATTGGTATAGGAACCTAAGAGCGGCTTCACTTGGGGATGACATTTCCTTGTGAAATGTCAAGAACTGTAGATTAATGGCCCTTGAAAGACCTTGATTGTGCTCTGTAATTTTTCTCTCGCCTAATGCATTGGGCCAATCCTACACATGTATATGCTCTATTGCATAATCTTTGTGACTAAAACTTTTGAACTAAAAATACACCCTTTCTGCAAACTGAAATCTAATCTAACATAACCTTGCTACTAAAAACTGAACTTATTCAAATTGAAATCTTACCTACTTACTCTAATAAGCTTTCTGACTGCTTGTTAGGTAAAATGAAATAGCCAATGGAACCACTTAAGTGTCATATACATTGGTGAATTTTGTTGCTTGTGCATGTCAGTGGTTAAAATTGAGATCTTGAAATAAAATATAGATTTTTTAACCTTTGAGAAGATCAGGAAATTCTTGATTTCCTTTGTTGACTCTAGAAACTGTCGAAAAGGATCTTGTAAAATATATACACTATCCTTGAACTGATTCAAACAACTGTACATCTGTTGTGTATGGCCTGCATGCTGTGAAACTGAAATAATACCTTCATCTTTATCACCCCATAGACTTTCTGATGAGCTTTGTGATGATATTTCTACTGATTGTAATGTTTGTCTGGTGAAACCATTATCATCTTGATTTTGACTCTCATAGTTTGTTAATGGAGAAAAATTTTGATTGATTCATCATCCAACCTATCAGCTATTAGATCATAAAAAACTTGGAAGGATTGTTGCAACTTATTACATATAGGTTCAAATGGAACTTCATAGATTTCTACAAGCTGCACCTCCTTTTATTTAAAAATTTTATACCACATTTCCTTTAAAAATTGAAATGATTCAAAACAAAGAGGCATGGAATCATCTTGGATCATTTGATCATATGTTCCAGTTTCCAAGTCTTCTTCTACAACTTGACATTCAATGGCATTTTGGGGCTACAAATCTAGATATGAGAAGTCTTGCACAAGTCTTTTATTGCCCTCTAGATAATTAATATCAAAGCTTGTTGAAATTTGATTTCTAATTGCATGATAGTTATCTCTAATAAAATGAAATGAAGCAAAACAAAATGGTAAGGTTCCTTCACTGATTTAAAAAAATTTTGCACTTTCCTCCTCATTCTCATAGTTGAAATGAACAAGTTGATCACTATTTTCAAGCTGCTGAACCTAAACTTCCTTATTCCTCAAATTAGCTTCTCATCTAACATACACATTAGATCATGAGATTGCTCCTCCACATATTTCTCTATGAATATATCTTCTGATCTATGGTAGATTGAGTTGGTAGGAATTTGTTCATGAATATCAACCTTTTCCTTTTGTGAAATAAATGTGTCATGGTGATTTTGAGCAAAACAATCATCTTTCATTGTGATATTATGAATCATTTCCTCTGTTTTCTTTATCAAAATGTTGATTTTTTCCTCTTTCTCTGCTTTCAACTTTTCTCTTCTAATTTGGAGATTAACTTCTACATCTACTACCATGTTCTGTGTTTGTTCCATTGTTGAGGGGTTTCTTTCTCTTAGATGAAATTCTATCTCTGAATCAAATGCTTTTGGATAACGCAAAAGAGTTGAACCAAGGGGAGGTCTTATATTTAATGGTATTGAATAATAGATTTGATTAAATCTATTTGAAAATTGTTGTATTGTTTCATCTAGACGTCTTTTTAACTGATTATATTCTTCTATGATTACATGAAGATTGACTTTGATTATCCATATATCAAGGAAGAGTTTGAGAAACTACTGGAGATTTGAGATACTTGCCTCAAGCAGGGTTTTGAACCAACTCTTGACTTTGTCTTGCAAGGAAAGAGCAAAAAGCCTAATATTGACATCCTCTTCATTTACTTCAAATAAGTTAAGATAATCCTCAAAAGTTTGAATATGTTTTTGGGTAGTAATACCATTCTCTCCATCAAACCTAGGGAGGTTCTTGGGATAATCGTTAGGGAAAGCATGGAGTGTAGGAGGTAAAATGAGTGATTTATATCTATCAGGAACTTTATGAGGTGCTGGAATATGAACATGGATTGTATGAGTAGTCTTAATTTTTTTATTCTCCTCAATTATAAAATGATCTTCATAAGAGTTAGAAGACTTCTGTTCAAATGTGTAAGGAGACTTTATATCTACATTTATCAAAGGAAAATAATAAAAAGTTAATCTAAAATCTTCTCTAAAATACAATATACATTGAAAATTTTTATCAATGAGAAAGAACATAATGTCTTGGATAACAATCCAAGTTAAAAGCCTAATATTTTCACACAGTTCTTTCAGGTTCATTTCTCCAGTGGAGTCTTAATTTTAACATTTATGTGTCTGATCACTGTCCACCATCATAGATCAGATCTAAACCTGTAAAACAATTCTGAAGAAAATGTTAGTTCTCCCCAGTATGGTTGCCACTATGTTATCACTCAGATTTTCCCTTAGAAGTTATCAAAATAAAGGAAACTTCGAGGTAACCAAAAATGAATATTTTAAGTACAAAATCTAGCCAATTTATACTTAGAGAGGGCTCTCGCTTTATGATTTAGCTTTGTTTTGTGTGATATTAGGCTAGTTACAAAAGTTTGTGGGGTTTTGATTTTATTTTGTGGTGGAATTCGAGATAAAATGGGTAGAACAAGGTATTTCAGGCCGTTGGACTATGGAGTCAACTGAATGATGGCTAAACTGGATCAGGTTGATATAACAAAGGAGAAATTTCACAGGGAAAGATAGCCAAACAAAAGGCAAATGATCGCTTCAAATGGGTGAAATGGTCTTAAATGGGAATGAAGGGCAACTAAGAATCCTTCAACATGGTCCAAGATGAGGGAAAGTGGGTGCTCATTAAGAAAAAGAAATTAAGTATTCTTTATTAAATGGTCACAGTGATAAACTATGAAAGCAAGGAGAAATTAAGAATTCCCTACCTATAATACCCTGGACGAAAACATTAAGAATATAAACGATTTTAAAGACAGAATGCAGTAAAGCTCTTTTTGAAATGTAACTTTTCATTTATCATTCAGATATGAAACACATATGAATATTTATTAAACCAGAAAAATTGTAAAAACATGAGATATGGAATACTTATTTGTTTCTCGTTTGACACAGGTATCTTGTAAAAGTACTTTACTTTATTACTTTGTTCTAGCCAACCATACAACAGTTGTTCAATAGCACTTCAATTCCAAAATTAAATTGTCTACAAAAATGTATAAGAATCCACACAAAATACTTCAAATGAAGAAGTATTTATACTAATTGTAAACTAGAATATATTGAAAAAATATCAAGATTAGTTTCACAAATATCTCCAACTATTTACATTAATAGAACTTAAATAAAGGACATTGAAAAGTAATGAATCTATTTGGCACTATTTCTATGGATTTATGGTGACAAATAAGAGATAGTCGAATTTGATAGCAACTCTTAGTTGATGTTGAGGCATTCCAGTCACTAACTGCATCCTTCATTTGTGCATTCTGCCCCAGAAACTCTACAAACTTAGGATCCAATGATATGCTTGTATATCTCAATCCGTGATATATATGTAAAAAGTGAAAGAGTTTTTTGTAGATAATAATGTTTTTGAGATAAACCTCTCTCTATTTCCAAAAATTCAGCTGAAACTGTTCACAATATGCTCTGTAAAAAGATGTCAAAACAGGACTTTGAACAAACTAAAAAAATAGGCTGTGAAGACATGCACTTATCTCCATTTTGGTGATACCTGTGTAAAATGTGAGATAGATTTTTGTGGACTCACATTTTAGGAGCAATAAACTCCTCCATTTTCTAAAAATACTTCTTGGGTTGGCTACAATAGTTTCTGAAAGCTATGACTTAAACAAGAAATTTCGGAAGAATGTACCATTTCTGCTTTGATTTCATGTTTTAACCATAAATTTATTTTAACTGTTTTTCACTTTCACTTTGGGTAAAATTCATTGCTACTAGTGAAAGTGTTTTCATATTTGTTTAACCTTATTGCATCCATGTTTACTTTTACTGTTTACTTTTACCACTGCGTTTTTTTAATCTATCTTCATTTTGACATGAATTTGTATGCTCTGTAACCGTCTTCCCTGTTGTTTATCTTCATGTTAGCTAATTTTCTTGACTTAGTCTTCAATATGATACTCTTTAACCCTAATACACTTTGACTATTCTTTATTGTGTTCTTTTACTTTCACTGTATATTTTACGTTTTTTTTGTTTGTTTCAACAATAAATCGTTTTAATTCCATGTTTCCTTTGCTTTTCCTTTTACTGTATGTTTTATTTTCAATATCTATATAAATAGATTTGTTAGCAATCTTGGATTAAATAGGTCTTATGGCTAGTATGAAGACTGTTTATCCAAGGCTATGGTCTTCTGATCACCTATAAAAAAAAACAATTTGTTAAGAAAGCATTGGTTTGCAAGGGAGGACGAAAAGGTTTCATTTGAGCTTGAAAGGTCTATGGAGTGAGTCCATAATGCTTTTCAGGAGGTAAACTATGATTAAATCAGTTAATGGAGGCTTCTAGTGGAATAGATGGGTTACATAGGGTTTTACTTCACAATTAGGTGAAAACAAGCAAAACTAGGGTTTTTGTGTTACACTGGGTAAATGGTTGGTTATTAGCAGGTAAGATTTGAATGAACAGTGGACAATTTGTCATATGCGGAGAGTGGGAAGTGGGGGTGGTAAGCGAACTCTATCGCACCACTTTTGGGAGGTGAGTTGTATTGAGGGAGGGCCACGTAATTCCACTAGTCATTTGACACGTAGCATCGGCACTATTTGGGAAATCGCTCATATTGTGTGTTATCGTCCGACCAAAAGGCCTGTGCAATATGTGTGATAGCCATTCGATCTAGGAGATCTGGATCAAATGGTGATTGGGGATTAGGAAGTGACTGGTGTTTAATGGCGGGGGCCTCACGGTAATTAAAAGATTTTAATTACATCAGAGGCGATGTGATTGGTTGCAGATATTAATTAATCGTGAGGATTAATTAATTATTTTATTAGCATGGCGGGGTTCAGGGTTCTTAATTAATGATGGATTGACTAATTAATCCCATTTATCAAACTTTATTAAGGCTATATTTAACCGTGGGATGGGATATGTAAATATTAGGGATTTATATAATAATACGGGCGTGGGTAGTTTGTTTTCAGGAATTAAATAATGCTACGGGTAATGGGTGATTTGTTTTCGATATTTAAATAATAATACAAATTAGTGGTTAATATGACTTTGTAGGATATGAATATGCGCTAAGTTAAAATTTTTCTGAAATTATTCCATCATACAACATTTAAGAATTAGGCTAATAGAACATGAGGGTTTTTGTATAGGGAATGTTTTAATTTTCCTAAGTAAAATAGGGTTTTACTTAGGAAAAGCCTTATCAAGGGAATGAATGATTTTATGGAGGGGTAAATATTGATGAAGGGGATTTAAGTACTTTAGGTATTTCAAATTATTGGGTTGAGGGTCCAGTCCCTCCAAAAGTCAGAGAAATGCCCTGAGCCCCTCTAACTTGTTTATAGGTACCTTTAGCACTTAGGGGAAATTAGTGAATTCTTAGGGAAAAATGGAGTAAGGAAGTTAATTTATTTGACTTTGATTCCTTGATGTGTTGACTTCAATGTGAGTTATGCTTTGTCCAAGTGATGAAATCAAAATATTTAAGCATTAAACTTAACCATTCATCACACATTTATTCTACAACCAATCATCTACTTACCCTTCCTACTTTATCTAGAATTTTCACTTCTTTATTAGGCTGCACTTAAACTGGAAAACCCTTATCACACTTTCTTTTCTTTTACATATAGCAGTCTATCTAAGTCTACACTTATTACATCCAAGGCTCAGATTAAACTGTTGAGTTCCTTTTATTCACTCTACCTATCTACTTATCTGTCAAGATTAAACGGTTTGGACATATCTTTATTCTTTACCTATAAAACATGAAATTGACAATATGAACTAGTCAAGCTTAAACTATTTGACTACTCATGGATTATGGCATAGATGAAAAGTTGCACACAACCTTTATTTGACAAAAGTAAAAAAGTAGTGGCACTTAGACTTGCACACTTTCATGGTCTTTTCTTTTTGTTAGGGTTCATTTTCTTTGATTTTTTTTTACCTTTTTCATTCTTTTTTCCCTTTGATTTTTTTTTAGGGCATACCCTCTTTACATTTTTTATTTTTTATTTTTCACAAATATGGAAAAAATTCGCAATAAGCATAGATATGAACATATTTCAGAGCTAACCCAAGTCAATCATGGTATATGACACCTATTGGTATAGGAACCTAATAGTATCCACATGACAGGTTCTTAAAGCATTCTAAATATTGTAGCTTTGATCACATATAACGCTTCATCAATACACTCAAATCCATCCTCAAAACAGAAAGTTAACAAAAACTTTCTTGCAATACAAGAAAAATTTGTAGCCCTCACCACCAATTATTTATTTTTCTGTGTCATATACCCTTCACGGGTAGCACCCATAGACAAGAATTGGATTATGCTTGCAAAATGTTCATCTACAATGCGCACAACAAAATGCCACGCATCAAGAAATCCTTCATCAAAATTTGTAGGTTCATTTCCATTCTCAATGTGCAAGAGGTGATTTGGTCCAGCAATTTTTTTGCCCTAGCTTCACAACTACTTCAAAATCATATTCTAGAAAGAGAAAACAACCAACTACAAATTCCCAACACCAAAACAGGCTTGTTGAACAGGTACTTCAAAGTGGAATGGTGTGTGCACAGTTTAAAGTGTGCACCGAACAAATAGTGCTTGAAATTTTGAAGCACATACACCATGCCAATCCTTTACACTTCGTAGTTTAATAATTATTTTCTATCTTCAACAACTTCTTACTTTTTATACGAGAATAGTGTCCACACGGATGCTGCTACTCCCACTAAGATGGGTGGCTATCTTAGAAACAAACAATCAAAGTCTACTATTGATTCCTTTTATGAAAATAGAAGAGAGGAGAACCAAGAGGGCCAACTTGAGTCTTGCACTCGATTTCCTCTCCTTCTTGATAGAGCTTTGCCGCTTGCTCTTTGTCTGCTCAGCTTCAAAAGGACCTGTATAATCATAGCAACATACTATTATGAAAGACACAAGGATCTAAGTTCATAAATAATGCAAGATCAGATGTGCATTAACCATATACAAGCATATATAAACAAGTACACAAGAATATGGAAGGAAACAAGAATAGCTTTATTCAGATAAAAAGTAGCAAGAGGATTACAACCATGTGCTCTGACCCAGCATCATCCTCCAGCTAAGAAGCCCTTCTTCACCTCAAGCAAAGCTAGATCACCCAACACTATGAATGTACACCAGAAAACCAACAACACTTCTCTATAAGATACAAAATTCCAGCCTCTGGATCTCTGTGATGAGGGATCCATATATAGATGATTACAGAGAGGTGAGTCATCTTCTGGGATCTTGATTAGTGTCCTCTCTCTGATAGTTCCTACTTCCACTTAGAGAATGATGATCTATTACTCATCCCTGGTCGAAAATGGAGTGGCAAGTGTCAGAGGGGAAGCTTCTGGAAGATTCCATGATCTTCCACCTCACGTTTTTGTCCCTGCCATTTGTCCATTCCCGACCATCACACCCTACAGAGGAGCAAAATAGTATGCATCACACCCTGTACATTGGGAAGGTGATATGCATCGCACCCTCTGCATTGAGCTTTCAGTATGGTCCAGTTTTGACAATTTATGAGTAGTTTTCAGTGGAGAATTTCTGGGAGATGATGTAATCAGTTGACCTTGTTCCTTTAGGCAGTGAAGCAACACTTTTAGGGACTTAAGAGCTCTCAGTTTATGGAAATTTTTGATTGGGGTTGAAGTTCCCAAAAATGTCTATAATAGTTGTGCCCTAAAGCATGAGGTCGTTAATCTTTTTTCATGTCGGGTGAAATGCTTTACTATGAGGATCTGAAGTTTTTCTGAGCTGGGAGGCGACCTATAATAAGATTCCATATAATACATTATTTGACAACATTTTTTCATGATCTAGCTAAGGCGGGCATTCCCATGCTCAGCTTTATAAACTCATTTCATGTACATTGGACAGACGATTGTCTGTGTGACAGACTGATGATATGGACACATCATCCTTTGATTTGAATGATCATCTGTTCAGCAATGATGTACACTGGATGTTTTTATATTCCTGAATATGTTGTAGCCCGGATGGATGAAACTAGATCCGCGGTCTTCAAAACTCGGCCAATCTTCACTCAGAGTACAAGTTGATCCACGTGAAAAATGTTTTGGAGTCGAACATGGAAAGACATCACCTCATTACCAGCCAATGATGTAAGCTGTTAGCAGGCGCGAGAGGAATCACCAATAATGACAATGACCCTCAAGGTACTACAGTAAAATTTACGTGGTGTGAAAAAGGACTTGGCATCGAACACCACGCAAAATCTCTTGGTTGAAGGCCATTGATGTAAACCTGACATCGAAAGTGCGAAACTTGCCATTAAGGCATGCAAGCTTCAAAGTACTGAAAGGGTTGTTCCTAAGTCAACTTCTTGGATAATGAGCTGATGTCGACAAGAAGTGACCCATCGCAGGAGGGCCTTAATGAATCCCATATCAATGACACATAATGAAGCAAATGATTTTGGAGGTGAAAACAAACTGACGATATAGGGTTCAGGGTGGCGGTCATGAAGGAATGAAGCATGAATGTATTGCAGTGGGTGACACACAGGTGAATTGTCTGAGTGACTTCTCTTGAACATATCGGTGACACTGACGATGGATTGGTAGTGTTAACCCCAAAGATGGATGGAGTGACGGACAATTGGTGAAGACCAGTGAACGGAACAACCCAACCCGACGTGGATGCGGAAGGAAAGTGTCATGTTCAAGAGTGACTTGTTACCAATAAAGTTTCTTCTTGTTTTCTTCCCTATTTTCCCCAGTCATTGTTGACCAGTACCTCTTTATTTTTGTCAAGCTTGAGGAGGATAACATATTCTTGTTCTATAATCCGCCCTTTGGGTGAACTTGTGACTATATTTTAGCGAGCCTAGTGACAGTGAAACTCATTCTCGTCCTGTTGGATGAGTTTGTCTTTATTTAGTTTTAATGAGTTTAACGACAAAGATAACTCGATCTCTTTCAATTTTAGAGAGTCTGAAAGAAACGGAAAGAAGACTCCGAAGATTCTTCTTCGTTGTATAATTCCTTAAGTCCGAAAAAGCGTAAAATAATACAAAAGGGATGAATTTTCGATAGTTTTAATGAGTTGAACAAGACAAACGCTCGATTTTTTGTGTAATAATCCCTCAGGTCCAAAAAGATTAAAATCTAGAGGAGGGATATCACTTCCGATGCCTTTTAACAAGCCGGAGAGGTCAATCACTCGGCAATATTTTCATATTTTACGAGTCAGGTGAAAAGAGCTTAAAGAAGACTCGTTTTTGAAGAACGAGAGATAGTTTTGGGTAGTAAGTAATTCCAGGTAAGATTTGGAATTTTCCAATCACAACAGTGTTACAAGGATGGCTAGCAGAATGACTCTTCGCAGATGTTCCTCGAAGGGGTAACAATCATATGGGGGTGAATGATCGGCTAAAAATAGAGTGGAGGTGATGGCGGGAACATGAACAAGGCTCAAAAGTTGGTGATAACGCATTCACAATGGTTATTTACCTGTTCATTTTTTAATGAGCTTAAACGCGGGGAGAAACACTTGCTCATGACTTATGTTTATTTTTTAACGAGTTTGAACTATGCACTAAAACTGCTCGTGGAGAGTTTATTTTTTAATGAGCTTTAACTTTGCGACAACATTTCTTGCGATAAGTCTGCATGCCCGCCACATAATAATGCAAATCAAGGTGCATGCCCCCAAGCTTCATTGCATTCAACGCGGTGGTTGGAATGAAGGTTTACCTTTGAGAACTTTGAAAGACTCGATTTGGAAAGGGAGTTGTTTCTTTTTTTAATGAGGTTGGCATAGTAAAAGAACTATCCTCATGGCGACCTTTGATCACAACTCATAAGGGGTTATGAAGGAAAGATCTGGTTCCAATGCCCCCAGTACATATAATGTACAACGTCACTGAATTGATCATCAGATGATGTAGCTATGGTAGGGCTTGGAGGCAATGTCTCACGATGATCCATACTATCAAAATGTTCTAATTTCATCTTCATTTTTGTTGATGTAGAAGATCTCATGGGGCAGGTTTCCACTGTGGCCACTTCTGCCAGCTTACTTAGAGGCGGAAAGGAAAAATTCCCCATTAAGCAAGGGTCTTTTAGGAGAGCTACTCCAATATTTTGAAGTGACTAAGAGTTTCCGTAGATCATCGGAATGCTTCTCGTAACTTGTGAACTGTTGGGGAGAAATGTTTGTTGGTCAACGATTGCGATTCCTCCTTGGAAGGGAAATGCAATCTTCTTGAAGTACGTCGACACAATGGCAGCCATAGCATATATCCAGGGCCTCCCCAGTAGGAAGTTGTAATTGAGGTTTCCGTCGATAACTTCAACATCGATTTCTACTGTTTTGCCCCCCAGTTCGACTTACAAGTTACTTAAAATCCCATATGGATTGTATGTTCACCCATCAAATGCTTTTAACGTCGTTGACGATTACGACAAGGGTGGTGAGCCTAAATTTTTCCAGCAACTCATTGACATAATACATGTAGATGCTCCTCATCAATAATTGTTCGATGAATAGTTTTGTTGAGGGCTTTCACTTGAATAAGGAAAGCTAGTTGATCTGGTAACTGAGGGTCATATCCTTTGTGATCAAAGGCCACAAGATTGGAATCCACTTGGTCAATCCCACGTATCGCTGATAATAAAGCCTACTTTTGGGAGGGGCAATTTTGCAATACCTCAAGTGTCGACATAGCAGACGGCAATTGGGCTAGATCCTCCACTATATTATAATGTTATGCTACTCTGGCACGAGGATTAAATGTCAATTTGTGTACTACTCCCTTTGGTGGCTTTATCATTAGCTCAGGAATGATGGGTGGCACAACTTCGGTCGAAGTTGTTGTCGAAGTACTAGGTTGATCTGTATCCTTGTTGTTCGACATTTGTGGATTTCCATAATCTTTATTCCTTGTTGATATCAAAGCATCATTTTGTTGTTTTGAAATGGACAACATAAGCACTCGGGATGGGGAAGCATTGTCGCTAGCAACCAGATTTGTTCTTGGGTTTGGAAATGGATCAGTCAATACCGCTGAGGCTTTTGAATTCTTGAAGATTTTTCTAAGCTCAGCTTTATATAGACAATCTCTTGTCCAATGATCCTCATCACATATCTGACACCCTGAAGGAGTTTTCCTTTGCCCAGAAGGGTTTGCAGAAGATTTTTTAGCAGATGAATCCTCTTGTTTCTTCTTTTTCCCTTTCTTTTTCTTCTTGCCTTCTGGTTCCTTTGGTTCTTTGCCTTTGTCAGTCGACACCACATTAACCTCCAAGGCAAGAAGTTTGTCATTTGCATTTTGACTAGAAACTGTACAAGCTTTCTTTGATGTAGCCTTTATGGTTTTCATGCTAGTCATACCTATCACACCATTGCCGCCATGAGAGTCTTTGTTTGATTTAGGAGGCTGACGAACAGAGAATTCTGTTCTAGGAGTGTCAAGGATTTTATCATAGATCATTCCAGACTGAGTATAGATCAAGTCTAGATATTGTGCACGAGCAATAACTTGCTCTTCAGTGACAACTCCCCCCTTTGCCACATCTTCTATAATAGCGGGTAACAATGACTTAATAAACCATTCAGCCAATAGCTGATTAGGAACATATGTTTTTACCATTCTACGACGATGCCGTCACTCATGAATATGATCGGATATGTGAGTGGTTGTCGTTTGTTTGAAATTGGTAAGCAGCTCAGTTCCTATTTTGTACCTGATAGGTAACTAAAAATGGGTTAAAAAGGTTGTGGCTAGGGTACTGAATTTATCAAACGAAGCTCTAGGCAGTTCGATATAACACTTTGCTGCTGGACTAGTTAACGTGCACTGAAAGAGGCGAAGCCAAATCGAATCATCATTGAGAGTGTTTGATGAACACCATAGATGAGAGGTCATCACATGATTCGATGGGTCTTCGCCCGGATTTCCATTAAATTTAGGAATATCTGACGGAAGCTTATGTGGAATTGCTGGCCACCAAGGGGCATAAGCAATTGGATCATTCGTCATCCGGTTTAGATCTGGTAATTCTAGAGTTGCTACAAAGGGTAACTGTTGATTTAGGTTAGGCGAAGCATACCCAGGATAAGATGGAATTGCCTGAGCAGTGGGTCTTTGCATACCAGCATAATGTATTTGACGTTGGTAACTTTGATAAGGTTGGTGGGCATAACCATTATAGTATGGTTGTTGATAACCGCTTTGGAAATGCGGTTGCCTATTACTTACAAAGACTTGTTGCCCAGGTCCCTGATATGATTGCTGGAATTGCGGTTGTTGATTTTGAACCAGCCATGGTTGTTGGAACATTTTCTGTTGTCCAATACTGGATGATTGACCAAGATGAGGAGTCATAGTATCTGTTTGAGCCTCAATCACTCCAGATAAGGAGACACTAACTTGAGGTTGTGATTGAATTGATGAGACAAGAGGTTGTTGTATGGCAACCTAAGAAACTTGGGGTTGACATACAATAGGTAGCGCTTGTACTTGCGATGTAGTCACCATAGCAGGTATCGTGGAAATATTTGACACAGGGTGGACTGGTTGCATTGAATATACAACCCTTGGTTGCTGAGGCAGTATTGGCACCCAACCACTGGATGTAATTCTAGTTTGACTTGAACTTTGTTGTAAACTCCCATATGGTTGTTCTCCAAGAGGGAACAATGAAAAGGCATACTGCCCCCCATAATGTGGCAATCTAGTACTTACACGGTAGATTGGCCTTTAAAGACACAATGGATCAATTTGTTGAGTTTCAACATTAGAAATACCAGATGAGAATTCGGATGAAGAAATAGGAACTAACCATGTCGTCGAAACAGTCCCTGATTGGACTCCGGCTTGTTGTTGATAACTTGCCGGGACAGATGGTACACCAGCGAACATTGTTGGAGTAGCAGCAGGAGGTTCTGCTACTGCTGCACCAGATGACACAGTCCTGGATGTCGATGATTGTTCAGACATATTTAGTCTATCCAAAAGATTTCTTAGTGATTCTACAGGAACTTGCGATGAAGGGTGACTAATTTCTAAGACCAACGAGGGAACAATGACGTTATTCCGATTTAAAATAAGTTTTTAGACACTTTGACACAACTTGTTTTTTCAATTTTAAAGAGTTGATCAAAAACAAAAGATGACTCTAGTCGCCTTCGATTTTTATTGAGCCTGAAGTCATAAGTGCTCAGAGGACCTTTTCCTTTAAGGAGTCTGAAAAGGAGCAAAATAGACTTCTCTGGAGATCTAGGCAGAGAGGATTACCAAACCAATCGTAAAACTGCAGAATAATTTTTATAGTACGATAGTCAATCTTCCTGAATGTTGCGTTCGGTGCATTACGATCGATAGGGCGGCAGACATGACTTCCTGAGGATAAAGGATGCAGCCTATTGTGGTCTCCCAATATATACTCGACAGTACGTGGGAGCACAAGTCCGTACTGGCACTTGCCGTCTCAGAGTGGAGGAATCACCCAACTAGCACTGAAAGCAACAGTTACCAGGCTTTACGACACTAGAATACGTCTCTAGCCTAGACCTCTAGATGTTGTGTGTTAAGTTCCAAACCGTTGTTAGATTCATTGAATTTATTTTAAGTTGATCTTGCTTAACAGTTTTCCTTTCAGGTCCACCATGTGATGTATGTATAATTCCTAAATGCAGTCTAAGATCATAAACAAATGTTTTATCTTCATCCAGCAATGAAAATCCTAGCTACTAAAGGGAAGAAAGTCAAGCATCTTTTCTTCGCAGAGCAAAGAGCACACGATAAACGCATAGTCCTAAATCAAGCCAAGCAATCAAAATGCAAATGCACATTCATGTATTTGTTTTTTAGCTCTATTAATGTGTGAATGATGTTAAGAAATCTATGTGCAAAACTGAATTACTTTTAAAGTGACAGTACTCAACAAAATTATTTTTCAAAACGAAGTGAAAGCAAGAGAGACACTTTGGGATTTTGAAATGGAAATTGTTTTTCGACACTTTAAAACTAATAATTCAAATCCTATGCAATAGTAACTATATAATCGACTATATAAAACAATGGAATTACTTTCTAAAACTGAAAATGAGAGCTACGACACTTTCAGATCTAGAGATGACAGTTCGACTATGCTACTTTTTGCAAAAGAGAACTAAAACGACGCACAATACATAAAAAACATTTATAGTTCTTTGCACTAAGGAGGTGAAATAATGCAAGAGAAGGGGGTTTTCACAGAAGCACACTGACTACAGATAGCAAAAATCTTGAATAAGATTGAAAACAGTGAGAAAAATCCACAGTCGGAGGGTAAATTTAATCATCCTTGACCATCGCACCTGTTACACAGTGAACTCAGTATGCAGTGCACCTACTCCATTCGGGAAGTGCAATGCATACAAGATGCCTTGAAGGCATGGTGCGATGGTAGCTGTGTGAGACTTTGAACGAGATTTCACTCACAGTTTTCAGTTTAGTTCAGGTGTTTAAGTTGAATAAGTACAGATCAATGTATGTAAAACACATGGGTGATCTAAGAGGTTACTAGAGCCACCACTTAGGGCAATTAGATTGCTTGCGGATCTATTGTTTAATTCATAAACAAAACCCAGAGATTGACTAAAGTAGCATTGAACTACTTTGCATTTGTATGACAAATGTAGTTCGAAGGCTAGCTGCCTTGACTTCAGGCTCCGTCTTTATGTTTATAAAAGAAATAAGGATAGATAGGCTAACAAGTAGTGTAGTCGCTCCCCAGTGGAGTCGCCATTTTGTTATACGGGAATAGTGTCCACATGGATGTTGCTATTCCCACTAAGATGGGTGGCTATCTTAGAAACAAACAATCAAAGTCTACTATTGATTCCT
>APFE031072642.1:38158-71899 GCA_000404065.3 Pinus taeda
CCAAGTGGGCCCTCTTGCTCGCTACAATTCTCGTTGTGGCTTGTACTATTTATGTGGATCGCTATGCATTTATATGGCTCGAGTTATGATGGCACACAACTGTTATCTTTGTGGATCATCATAATTTTAATGGTACGTAATGTTATCTCAGTGGCTCAATATATTATGTGGTTTGCTTCACATGGATCGCATTTCTCTGTGGCTAGTACCTACACTTCTTTAAGGCTCGCATATGATCCCTAAGGATCACATCTCATTGGTTCTTAAGCTCATATATCAGTGTTTCTATCACTCGCTTTACAGTGACTTTTGTGGCTCGCATGTGGCATGCACTTGGTGTCTTTTATATACAATGGCATTGGCATCGTTCATATCGCAGTGACATCATTCACATATAGTGGCAGTGGCATTATTTATATACAGTGGCATTGTTCATATCACAGTGGCATCATTATATATAATGATATTGATTATATATAGAAGTATCTTATTACATGTGACTCGCTTTCAATATATATGTGGCTCACATAACTGTACTATGTTTCTATGTGGTTCATTGTGTGGGAAAATCAATGTACTTGCAAATTAGAATTGATTCTCCTAACTTGATAATTACTTGCGAAATTAGTGTGGGAAAATCAATGTACTTGCAAATTAGAATTGATTTTCATTGTGTGGGAAAATCAATGTACTTGCAAATTAGAATTGATTCTCCTAACTTGATAATTACTTGCGAAATTAGTTGGTCTTTTATTACTTTATTATTTATTCTTCATAAAGCAATTATCAAACATAAAAAACATGAAGATCACGGGAACACAAAGAAAACAAGATATAGGTTCTAAGCCAGGGAAAAATCCCTCCAAGGGGAAATCTCAGAAAGAATTATTCTATTCTTATCGAATCAGATCAAATTGAGACCTCCAAGAGCTAAATACCAAACCTCCTCCAAGCAGAAAGTCATGCCTCCAAAAACCCTTCTTAATTGAGTCAAAGTTTATCAAATCAAAGATGGTCAAACTTCACAAAATCTACTCCAAGTCAAAGTCTCGGCCCCCTATCTCAGGTCTAAAATTCAGCCATGCAATCTTGGCCTTGCAATTCATCCAAAAACCTTAGATTCCTCACACGTGTTGAGCAAGAGTAGTTCAGAAATTCAGATTTTCTTCTTTTTCTAAAGGTTTCTCCTTCTTCCTTCTCCTTTGCTCTTCTTTTATTTTTGCTTCATTGAAAAGATCGAACTTGATGGATGTCTACCAAATCAAGATGAGGTGTCCTCTATATATAGTCATCTAAGAGAAGGAAAAGGTGCCTAGCAGGGTCAACTTGTGATGGTAGGGCCAACTTGTGCTTGGAGGACAAAATGACTCTTCTAGACTTAACAAAATAAATTTTATTTTGATACAAGGTGTCCAAATGGGACTATAATAAATGACAATTTTTTTTCTTTGACTTAACAAAATCTAGAAGCATGAAGAACATGATTTAACCTAGACTTGAGCATGAAACCCATGCTTCAAAAACTAAAAATTATTTTTCTTTATACAAAGTCATGATTACAAATGTCATTATGAAGACTGAATCTAGTTAAATTCTCCAACACTCCCTCTTAACTAGGGAGATATTCATCATCCCATCATGAGGAACAAGGATTCTCAAATTGAAGTATTCTCATAAGAAGAGTCAGATTGATAAGACAACATTTTTAAGCATCAACATCATAACCAACATTGTCAACATAGCAAGGCCTTTAACTGAAAAGCTCTATTTATATCAGAGCATAATGTTGGGAGGCTTTACATGAGACAACACATTACCTCTTAAGGAACCTACCCCATCTGGATGTTCAGTAGGTATGTCCTTTTGGGACTATTCTTATCTTAGATTCTCAATCCTTAAAGAATATCAATCCTCTTTGACCACTCTTATCTTGGATACCCTATGTTATCACTTTGTAATTTAATAAGGTTGGGAAATAATTGTAGAGTTAACCACAAAACCACTTTAGGAGTTGGGAATCTAGCCCTTCCAACTCCAGAAAGGGATCTCTCTATTTAATTTAGCTATGTTCTTCTAAATAATATTAGGCTAGCTATTAGGTTCATGTTATGGATTTTAGAATTGAGTTGGGTAGAAACAAGGAAGATAAGCCATTGGGAAATGGAGTCACAGGTTAAGTTCAATCAAAACAGGGTCTACAGGGTAGGGTACGCACCTTTGCTGGATTCTTAAGGTTGAAGTGATTTGGAAGAAAATATGAGGTAATTAGATTATACCAGAGCAGTTAAGAATTCTGATACTAATCATCAAGTAGAAAACATATTAATTATCACTAAGCCAGAAACAGAGTGTATTTTCCATCAAATTATGTACTTCTCCTTCTTAGAATAATTATGATTTATGAGAAAACATATTAATAACAGAGATACAAAAAAAACAAAGATAGACGTACTTCACCAACATAAGTGTCACAAGAATCCTATAATTGTAGCAATTATATTACTGGAATTTGACCGAATATGACACTGTGAGCTTATTTACATCAATGAGTCCTTCTTCTCAAAAAAGTTCTAACCCATAATACTCCAAACTTTGAAGTATTAATAGGTGAATACTTTTAAAACATCTTGAGAAAATAAAAGATCTAATAACTTATTACACTTGTTTCTCGTCATTACATAAAATAGGAATTCGAATTTATCACTAAGTGACCAAATTCCTCCTTTAGAAAGTCAAAAGACCAAGTTCAATGCACCTAGAAACAAATTGCAGAAAAATAGGGGTTGCATTTAGTGAATGTAAATTGATTTGAAAAAAATTGATATTGATCCATCCTTATCGTTCATATTATCATCAGTCTTCATCTTTCACCTACTTCAGATCTGATCAAATCTTTCCCAAAATTCGAAATCTTGGCCAAAAATAGGTTGGTTGTCATGTGAATTTTCCCTGTTAAAATGTAAAATTGGGTCTTCACATTACCCTCATAACTTTCAAATTGTATGACATGTGTAAAAAGTAAAAGAGTTTATTGTAGATAAATATGTTTTTTGAGATAAATCTCTCTAAGTTTTCACAATTTTTTCTCCAGATGTTCATAAGCTGCTCTACAAAACGATGACTAAAATAGGACATTGCGCAGTCAGAAAAATAGGATGTGAAGATGTGAATGGATCTCTCCCACTGTAATACCTGTGTAAACTATAAAGTAGTTTATTTTAATTTAGAATCTTAGGAACAAAACCCTCCTCCATGTTCCCAAGATTCAGCTCTGGTTGTCCACAAAACAATTTTCAAAATGATGACCCGAACAGGGAAAACTCTGATATTTTTGCACATTCAAAGTACATTTAGGTGCCAAATTTTGTTTTCAAAGGAGTCGATTGATCATTGTTGTAGATGAATGGATGCATAGGAGTATGAAACATGATGATGTGGTCCTGAAACACTTTCTCAAACTAATACCCTTTGTCAAAACACCCTTTTAGACTTTGCGTAGTCAAAGGGTAGTCATGGTCATTTTTTCCTGTAAAATTGTAGACATGGGTCTCCAAGTTACCCTCATAACTTTCCAACTATATTACCTATATAACAATTGAAGGAGGTTATTGTAGATGAAGATTTTTATAAACCTCCCTCAGTTTCCAAAAATTTGGCTCGTGGTTTCATAATCTTTGTAAAAAGATGACTAAAACAGACAATTGCGCAGTCATAGAAATAGGCTATGAATATGTGAATGGATCTCTCACTCTGTAAGACCTGCATAAAATCTGAAGTAGGTTATAGTATTTTAGCATGTTAGGAACAAAAAAATCCTCCAGTTTCCCAAGATTCATATTTGGTTGATCATAAAACAATTTTCAAAAATATGACTAAAACAGGAAATACTTTCTCTTTACGCAATCATTTCAAAAATATTTAATGTTTTTCATACTTGGAGGTCGATCTGGGAAAAACTAAGACATGGGTTTTGCATAGCCATACTTATGGATGGTGAGGTGTTGAAGACACTGGAGAAATTCTTGCTAAGGCGATGCCGAGATGAGGGGGAAACTTTGCGCAGTCAACCACAATGAGAACTTGAAACTGTGAAATCACCCTCCTTTCTTTGTTGTGATGGCACTGCTCACTTTCTCATTGGGAAATGAGGGATATGGAGTGAAATAGGGAAAGGAAATGATGGGGAAAAGTATTTAGAGGATTGATTTATGGACAATGATGAGGGGAGATGAAATGAGTGGATGGGATGAGTGAAGTGAAAGGGGAGGGAAATCTTTGATGAGGGAATAGTATAGGTGATTAGGTGTCTCTTTCAGTACTTGTATCTTGAGATGGCATTACTGATGATGACTAGCCAAGATATTTAGGATCCAAATGTTATGATCAACCTTTTCATGGAAATAATTTCAGAAATGAACCATTATTTACATCTCTCAAATCTAGAAATCATCAGGTGAAGATACACTTCCTCATATGAAATATGGGACCCTAACATTGGCTCCAATGGGGATGGTACCCTCCTGGTGAGGTGCCAAGAACATTGCAGAACCAGTAGTATGATCCATTGGGCTGATCCCAAATCTGCAACCTATTTTTCCATAAAATCTCTACGACTAAAAAAACTCTCAAACTGAAATCAAAACCATTTTGCAAACTGAAATCTGAAATACACACTGAATTGAAAACTGTACTGCTATCTGAAACTGAAACTAATAATAATTCTTGAAAAAGATGCTCGAAGTACCGAGCTTATTTTCACACTGCTACCTATCCTACACTATTGAAAATCATGCTAAATCAAAGAATACAAAAATGTCAATGAAGCCAGTCAAGTAACTGCTGAAATAAGTGGACTTCTTGACTCCTTGTTAGCAAAATCAAAAGGACAACTTGACAATTGGTCCACAAAATCAAAGTTGTAATGAGTAATGGAAAGTGTTGACGGATTTGGTCCTTATAGTGAAAAAATGGTTGAACACTTAAGCTGAAAAGAACCTCCATGTAGTTTGTCATAGGATCAATAAAGGCATGATTAATTAATTTACCTTTCAAGCCTCAAATGACCAGTTGAGCATGAATGATTTTTCCAGTTGTATCCTCAAGGATAGACCCTGATTCCAACTTTGTAGTTTTAGTCTTGTGCTCGAAAATAAACTCTCATCAATCTGAAAATCAAAAGGCAATACAATCTCTTCCTGTTTTGGAGAAGGAATTTTTTCTAAGAACTATTTAGGATCTTGGAAACTATATGATTGAATCTAAAAATCCAAAAGTTCAATACCCTTCTCAAATATTTCTACAATTAACTCAAGAAAACAAATTTTACCTTCCGGAGAAAATTTGATTGTTTTCAAACAATGAAACATGGTCGTTGAAAAAACTTCATCAATTTGAAAATTTGCTAACGTATCCCTAAATTCTTTTAAAACTTCATCATATATAGGGTTTGCCACATACCCTGTCATGTTGCTTAGCAAGAAATCTAATCAATATGCAGTAGAGTCACCATGATTTTTCTGCCAATATGGATTCTTTAACAGTGGAGTCACCCTGAAAACTTTGAATCTCTGGATACTTGAAACATGGAGTCGCCAAGTGAAAAAATTCAGCCTTCTTGCGTGTAATCATTGTCGACCATCAGTAATCAAATCTAGAACTTGATACTCTTTCCTGAGGATGATGAAACCTTGTCACGAGTATGTTCACCACTATGTTATCACTCTGTAATTTAATAAGGCTAAGAAATAATTGTAGAGGTAACCACAAAACCACTTTGGGAGTTGGGAATCTATCCCTTCCAACTCTAGAGAGGGATCTCTCTGTTTGATTTAGCTATGTTCTTCTAAATAATATTAAGCTAGCTATTAGGTTCAGGTTTTGGATTTTAGAATTGAGTTGAGTTGAAACAAGGAAGATAAGCCATTGGGCAATGGAGTCACGAGTTGATTTCAATCAAAACAGGTTCTACAGGCAACCCTACAGGGCAAGGTAGGCACATTTGATGGATTCTTAAGGTTGAGGTGATTTGGAAGAAAATATGATGGAATCATATTATACCAGAGCAATTAAGAATTTTGATACTAATCATCAAGTATAAAATATATTAATTATCACTAAGCCAAAAGTAGAGTGTATTTTCCAACAAATTTTGTTCTTCTCTTCCTTAGAATAACTATGATTTATGAGAAAACATATGAATAAAAGAGATAACAAAATGACGAATATAGACGTACTTCACCAACATAAGTGTCACAAGAATCCTATAATTGTTGCATCTGTATTACTAGAATTTTACCGAATATGGCACTGTGAGCTTCTTTACATCAATGAGTCCTTCTTCTCAAAAAGTTCCAACCCATAACACTCCAAAATTTGAAGTATTAAATGGTGAATACTTTTAAAATATGTTGAGAAAATAAAATATCTAATAACTAATTACATTTTTTTTCTCATCATTACATAAAATAGGAATTCGAATCTATCACTAAGTGACCAAATTCCTCCTTTAGAAAGTCAAAAATCCAAGTTCAATGCACCTAGAAACCAATTGCAGAAAAACAAGGGCTGCATTTAGTGAATGTAAAATGATTTGAAACAAATTGATAGATGATATTAAATGCTGATCCATCCTTCTAGTTCATATTATCATCAGTATTCATCTTTCAACTGCTTCAGATCTAATCAAATCTTTCCCACAATTCGAAATCTTGCCCAAAAATAGGTTGATTGTCATGTGAACTTTCCCTGTAAAACTATAAAATTGGGTCTTCACGCTACCCTCATAACTTTCAAAATGTATGACATGTGTAAAAATTAAAAGATTTTATTGTATATAGGGATTCTTTTGAGATAAACCTCTCTCAGTTCCCATAAATTCTACTCTAGTTGTTCATAAGATGATCTGCAAAACAATGACTAAAACAGGAAAATTGCGCAGTCATAAAAATAGGTTGTGAAGATGTGAATGGATCTCTCCCACTGTAATACCTTTGTAAACTCTAAAGTGGGTTATTTTACTTTAGAATCTTAGGAACAAAAACATCCTCCAAGTTCCCAAGATTCAGCTCTGGTTGCCCACAAAACAGTTTTCGAAATGATGACCCAAACAGGAAAAACTATGATATTTTTGCGCATTCAAAGTGTATTTAGGAGCCAACTTTTGTTTTTGAAGGAGTAAAATGATCATTGTTGTAGATGAATGGATGCATAGGAGTATGAAACATGTTGATGTAGCCCTGAAACACTTTCTCAAACTGATACCCTTTGTCAAAACACCCTTTTAGACTTTGCGCATTCAAAGGGTAGTCATGGTCATTTTTCCCTGTAACACTGTAAACATGGGTCTCCAAGTTACCCTCATAACTTTCCAACTATATGACATATGTAAAAGGTGAAGGAATTTATTTTAGATGAAGATTTTTTTGAAATATACCTCCCTCAATTTCCAAAAATTTGGCTCCTGTTTTTCATAATCAACTCTTCAAAAAGATGACTAAAACAGAGAATTGCATAGTCAGAAAAATAGGTTGTGAAGATGTGAATGGATCTCTCACTCTGTAACACCTATGTAAAATATGAAGTAGGTTATTGTATTTTAGCACTTAGGAACAAAAACCTCCTCTAGTTTCCCAAGATTCATATCTGGTTGATCATAAAACAATTTTCAAAAAGAGGAAATACTTTGTCTTTACGCAGTCATTTCAAAACAATTTAATGCTTTTCATACTTGGAGGTCGATCTGGGAAAAACTAAGACATGGGTTTTGCAAAGGAAGACATTTGGATGGTGAGTTGTTGAAGACACCAAGGAAATTCTTGCCGAGGAGATGTCAAGATGAGGGGGGAACTTTGCACAGTCAACGATGAAATCGCCCTCCTTTCTTTGTTGTGATGGCACTACTCACTTTCTCCTTGGGAAATGAGGGATATGGAGTGAAATAAGGAAAGGAAACGATGGGGAAAATTATTTAGAGGAGTGATTTATGTACAATGAAGAGGGAAGATGGAATGAGTGGATGGGATGAGTGAAGTGAAAGGGGAGGGAAATCTTTGATGAGCGGATAGTACAGGGGACTAGGTGTCTCTTTCAATACTTGTATCTTGAGATGACATTACTGATGATGACTAGCCAAGATATTTAGGATACAAATGTTATGATCAACCTTTTCATGGAAATAATTTCATAAATGAATCATTATTTACATCTCTTAAATCTAGAAATCACCAGGTGAAGATACACTTCCTCATATGAAATATGGGACCCTAACACCTTATTGAATCCTCAAAGAGTGTGTATCTACTTCCTATATTTGATTTTCTATCCTCAAGGAATAATAATCTCATATTATTATCTAATCCTCCATTCTCCCTCCTAGTTCTTTACGTAGACTTATGGTTGTTAGTCCTGGTCTAGTGCATGACACATGGAGAATATGATGTTTAACATCATTCCTTCTCAATTAGAGAGGAGGGACGCATTCCCTCTTCATCGAGGAATAGATCGTTGCTCCTTATCAAGCATTTAAGGATACTTCTTACTCTCTCTCAAGCATAGAGGAGATTCCTTACTTCTTGTCAATTGGGAAGTCATAACCATAAGTTCTTTAGTGTGTCTTCATCAATACATCAGCTACTAGTTCTTCATGGATATCTTTAAGTAGTAGGTGCATGGCTCCTCCTCTCCTTTTCATCTCATCATATTGAGCTTTTGTGATGGAGCCAAACTCTCGTCAATCAGTGACATGGTTCAAGCCATCAACCTTTCATATTACTTTCCTCTAGTCATCATCAACAAAGGAATTATATTGAGCCAATCAAAGTAGAGCTACTCCCTATAATCATGAAAGTGATTTTTATTGTTACCAAAACATAAACATCAAGTTATCATTTTATACTACTACCTCTCAATCCCAAGATGATGTGGAAATCTTAACCACATAATCCTCGAAGAATTACCAAGTCCATCCACTAAATCTGTGTATTCATTGAAGTGATTTCAAAACAAATAGTTGTACTTGCCTCAACTGCTATTATTCATTTCTACAACATTCCTCCAGGTAGTGAAACAATATACAAATCAGATAGCCAATACCAAAACATCAATATCAAAATTACCTCATCATGATGGCCTTTTGTCAAGATATTATATCTTTCTTCGTTCTCTTTGAGATCAACGTCCTTCTATATGGTCTATCTTTTTTTTGTACAAAAATCCCTCTCCGTGCTTTTAGATTTAGGCAAAAGTTCCCATGAAACAAACTAATCAGCAAGCTATAATATATTCTTCCTTGAAGTTGTCATTATCAACTCTCTTTCTTTCTTCAGGAGACCATATAAAATGTTGATCAACATCATCATGTCTATTTATTCACATGTCATGCCATCATATGGAAGATATTCCTTTAATCAAAACATACCATGCTCATGTTATTGAGCATATTTCTTCAACCACTTCTTTCTGATTTCATCATATCTTTGCATGATTTCTTTTTCCCATGGAAAAAAGTCGTAATTTCTATTAACATTAAGAAATTACATTTTGTAGATGTTGTAGCATATGCATATTTTGGCTTGATAACCTGTCAGTTGTGTGGTGAAAACTAGAACAAAAATAAACATAGTCTCTTCACAGGGCGCATTGTGAAAAACATCCCAAAAAAGGTGACTACCCTTTCACAGTAATCAAGACTTATGTAAAGAACATCCTAAAAGGAGTAAACTCTCTCTACATCGAGAGGTCTGATGATTGTACTTATATGTCCATGTGCAAACTAGAAACAAAAAAGTAAAAGAAATATATACAATTATTCCAAAAAACATGAGGGTTCATTGCGCCTGATGAACATGTGGATCAATGAAAGGTCTGTGATAATGCTGGTAGAAAACTCCGTCGATTTCCTCCTGTATTAACCAATCCTCATCTTGCCTGTGCACTTCCTCCTTTGATAGGAAGTCTTCCCCTGTGTTGCACTCCCTGAAAATGTGATGACAGAAAAATTTATCAAAAGATGATATAAGTCTATGTGCCTCATCCAAAATGTGCCTCAATGTATATATATACCAATGAGATGTTCTATTTAACCAATTTCATACTAATTTGAAATCCCCAAACAATTGAAGATGCGTGCAATTTTTTTCAAGTGCAAAATGAATGAGGTGTTTTGCAGTGCCAAGTTCGGCATAATTATTTGTGCCTCTTCCTAATTTCATTTAAATCTTGAAGCAATGGGACTCATTTAGATATAGAATGGCTCCTCCTCTGCATCCCTCTTCCTGGGCTGAACCATCAAAATATGCCCAAGGGATGGATTTATCTATGATCTCCGGTTGGATATTCCTAGAGGGAGGGTATTGATCATCTTCAGGGAGAAGGTCAAAATCAGCCATGACCTTTGTCATTACAGTGAGCCAGTGAGGATTCCTTTGGTTGAAAATGTACTGATTCCTTGCAAGCCAAATGGCCCAGCACATCAAGAATGGCATATTTATGTTTTTTCCACTGTGAACATTTAACTAGGTGCTACAAGCATCAGTAATATTTCTGCCTTGCCATGTGTTGATATAGGGGTAATGTGTTGTGATGAGATTCCACTATTCAATGATGACAGGGAATTCTAGGAAGAGGTGCTCCGTGTTTTCTTCATTTGCTCTGCAAAGATGGCACCAGAAAGGTCCGTGAAAGGATCTCTTCATCAAGTTTAAGTCGGTCGGGATTTTGTTGAAAAGAATAGTCCACATGAGTATGTGTGTCCTAGGAGCAGCCTTTAGTTTCTAGAGGGCTTTCCACCAATGCTTGATGAGTTGTGGCCTTATAGGTTCCATCAGTTTCAAATAGCCCTCCTTTGGGGTGTATTTACCATGTTTTGCACAGGCCCATATAATCTCGTCTTCTCCCTCCATTATCCGTATATGAGCCTGAGTGAGAGCCTCGATATAGTCTTCCCATTCCTGATGCCACTATATAGGGGGGTGAATCTCAAGGGCAGACTTCCATGCCTATTGGAGAAAATTAGAGTTATCTGGATCTGCTATATGGATGATGTGAGTAAATCCCAGGCTGGAAAGACATCTAATCAGATCATCATGTAATCTATGGGCATTGCCACATCCAACCCATGGATCAGTTCCAATGAAAATTGAACTGCCATCATGTATTCTCCATGTTAAACCCTCTCGGATGAGGGGGATAGAGTTTAATACTGCCTTCCAAATGATAGAGATGCTATTGTTGTTCCTTTGATTCTGCCTGACCTAGTCCAAAATGTTTGACATACTAATATATTTTGCATGTGCAACCCTAGTCCAAAGACTGTGTGTCGTGATGAGCTGCCAGCCCAATTTTGCAGCCAGTGCTTTAGAGAAGGAATCCAATCGCTTGATTCCCCATCTCCCCCATATCTTGGGTCTTGCTATAGTGTCCCACTTTACCCATGCATATAATCTTCCCTGTTGTTTACCTTTCCATAAAAATCTACAACATATAGATTGAAGTCTCGCTAGAATTCCCATGGGGATCCAAGCCAAAGACATCCAGTACACAGGTGTCGCTTCCAGGGCTGCCTTAATTAGGACTAGCCTACCATCTCTTGAGAGGTATGAATGGTACCAGATATTCAGCTACTTTTCTACCTTTGAGATCAACCAAGACCAATCAGCAATTTTGTAGCCCTAGGTTTTTAATCTAAAACAAAAATATATCAACCCCTCATCAAGGTTTGGGAGAGAAAAAGGGAATCGTCTAGAAGCAAACTAAATTTCATGTTGTGCACATCCTGGAGTAGTCATAGTTGATTTTTTGACATTGATAACCATTCTTGTAGCCTACTGAAAAAGGTCGAAAGCATTCTGAAGAGAAGATATATCACCTATGCTCCCGTTCAAGAAAATGAGGACATCATCCACAAATAATAGGTGAGTGAGAGTACAATTTTCAGTAATCTTGATGCCCACTATACGACCCCTTTTTTTTCTATGCTTATGATCCTGATTAGACCTTCCATTATGAGGAGGAACAGTAAGGGGGATAGGGGGCACCCTTGCCTGAGACCCCTTTCCGCACAAAAGAACGAAGTGGCAGCACCATTCAGCAGGACACTAAAAGGAACATTTGTAATGCAACTCATAATCCATCATATGTATAAGAATGGGAAACCTAGGTGGGTTAAAAGCAGTCTAATGTATAGCCAGCTTACTCTGTTAAAAGCTTTCGATAAGTCTACCTTTAAAACCATACCCTTTAGTTTTCTGCGGTGAACTGAGTGTAGGAGCTCTTGGGCAGTACCGATTGCTTCATGAATCTATTTATGCTGAAGAAAGGAAAATTTCTTACGGGATATATTAGCCGACAGCATAGGTTTGAGGTGGTTTGCAATGATCTTGGCTATAATCTTATATAAACAGTTGCATAAAGAAATAGGGCATAAGTCATTGAAAGATGAGGGGTTGTCAGATTTTGGAATGAGGGTGATAAACGTTGATTTTATAGCCGAAGACATCGTACCATACAGTCTGCATTCCTCTACCACTTTGAGCAAATAATTTCCCAGAATATTGAAAAAGGCTGAGAAGAATTCGATGGTCCAACCATCCGGACCCAGACCCTTATCCTTCTTGAAACCTTTAATCGTAGCCTCGAGTTCCCCCATAGTTACTTCCTTTGTAAGATCATCCACATCCTCCTGTTCCACGAAACGAGGGAAGAGTTTTGTTGTGCGCATGACTTCTAGAATGTTTGCCTCCAGGGGGGCCTTATAAATGTCTTTGAAGTGTGAGATGCTTAAAGAGGCTAACTCTCCAGAGGAATTAACCATGTGCCCTTGTTCATTCTGAAGCTCCCAGTATGTATTTATTACCTTTCTGCCATTGGCATACTTGTGATAAAACTTGGTATTATCATCCCCTTCATTTAGCCAGATCGCCCTACTTCTTAGCCTCCAACTCTCCCCTTTGTCTTTTAAGATTTGGGATCGCCTCTTAATGAGAGAAGAGATATGATCTTTTTGTACCTGGGAGGTATATGTACCATCTAGGTTTGCTTCGAGGGATGAGATGGCTTGTTCTGCCTCAGATAGGGTATTGCCCTCCTGCTTCCTTTTCATGTGTGCCCATTCCTTTGAGATACTCTTTAAAACCCTGAGGTTACGAACAAATCCCTTAGCAGAGTCTTCATCATTCCTGATCAGATGAGCCTGCCAGAAGTCTGTCACCAGCTTGATGTATGCGGGGTCCTGAAGCCATGTGGAGTTGAATTTGAAGGGAGCATTAATTTTGTGAGAACTATCACCCACCTCTAGATATATAGGCCGATGATCTGATATCCCTCTTGTGCCCACCCATTGCTCAATGCGGGAATGTTCTGCAAGAAATGCTTCCTTGATAAGTAAATGATCCAGTCTTCTAGCCAGACTATGTTCTCTAACACGGTTTTTTTTCCAAGTGTATTGGATCTTAGGAGTTGGAATGTCAACCCACTGATGGTCCTCCAACATATTCATGATATCATCTATTAAACCATCTACTTGAGCCATATGTCCCCAGGATTCCAGGAAACCCAAAGAGAAGTTGAGATCTGCTCCAAGGATAATGTTGTCTGCTTGTAGAAGGGTGGTGCTAAATAACCTTCTCCAAAAAACCGCCCTGTCATGACAGGGGCCGTATACATTGATTATTCTTATGATTGTCTACAGGGATGCAGAGTATATGTCTGCCCTTAAGTACCCCTTTCCACCCCAAATATTCCTCGGATCAATAGGTAGGTTTTAAAAACCAATAGCTTTGCCTCTAGAACACCCAAATGCATCCAGAGCGTGAAAATTCTAACCCGGTAGACAAGAATGCATAAGGGGAATAAACAAGCTTGACATACACAAGGTTTCTTGTAAGAAGATACTATCAACAGGAGTAGAGGCAAAAAGGCGCCTCAAAGCTAGTTTTTTCCTAGGGCTAGCTAACCCTCGATAGTTAAAAGATAAAATCTTCATGGAGGGGTGGGGGGGGGGGAAGGAGGTGGGAATCCTTTTCCCTAAGGACCCTTTCAATAGTTTTTTTGTTCCCCTTGGCTACCTCATCCCCGGGCCCGAGATTTTTCTTTGGAGAGTGATGAGGGGCAACCCCTAGTGGGTTTGTGGGCAGCTGGAGTTGCTTCAGCATCCAGTCCAATCAAGTCTGGCCTCCTCTCTTTAGATTTGGATCTCAGAGGGTACCTTGAGGATGAGTTCACAGACGAAGAGGGTGGGGGATGAGAGGGAATCGGGAAAGTGGAGGAGGGGCAGGAAGTATAAAAAGGAGGAGGCAGGGGGAGAGTACATGACAGGAAAGATGCCAAAGCTGGTCCAATAGGATGAAGGATCAGATTATCCACAGAGGTAGAAAGGGGAGATGAGGGTAAAAGCAAGGGGGAGGACAAAGCCTGATTATGCAAATGAGATGAAAGAGATGTGTGAGATGTGAAATGATAAGATGCAAGAGGATGAGTAAGAAGATACATACCCGCAGAGAATACATCACCCTGGGCTGCCTTGGATCGCATCATCAAAGGTAAAGTAGGCTGGATAGGAGATTTACCTCGCTTCTTCTAAACTTTGGTAGTAGGAGCCTCCATTGTATCAGAGGTCTTTAACCGTTCCTCCGTGTGAGTCTCTTTAGCAAGTTGTTGAGGTTGTTCAAACGGGGGCTCCAATTCCATATCATGATCATGCTTTTTGTTCTTCTTGATTAGGGGGCAATCCCTAAATAGGTTTCCAACCTTATGACATCTTCTGCAACGATATGGAATGCCTTCATAATCTAACATTTTCTTGTGTAAGGAAGCTCACCACTGAATCATTATATGCTCTTGCAGTCCACCTCTGGTATCCAGATAAACAAAAATTCTTGTGTATGCCATCATGCCCGTAGTTTGATAGGATTTATCATACTCCATATAAGTGCCCAAAGCGTACCCAATCCTCCTAAAGATGTCCTCGGACCAATACTACAAAGGAAGACCTGATAGCTTGATCCAGATAATGCCGACCCCAATTTGCTCCGTTTCTAGGTCAAAGAGTAGCGTCCAATGCTTTATAAGTACAGGGGCATGCTCAAAGTGCCAGAAAGAAGAGAGGACCCAGTTCATGTGGTTTTCCCTAGCAAAATGCAGTGTGAACCACCCCCTTACAAAAGTTTGGACAAAGGGGATATCCGCTATATGATGACCCCATACTTTTGTTGCCCAGGCTTTCAAGCGGGCTGCCGAGTAGTTCCTACCTCTTATTCTACCCACTGGAACCCTGTCTGTGTAGTCCATTGTATCCCCCCACTAAATGTCCTCTTCCAATCTTAGAATCACATCTTCAACCCTAGTCTTAAAGCACTTTTGTTTCTTCTGGGGATGGCTGGATGGGGGATGGGGATTTTCTGAAACCATCACTGCTTCAGGCTCCTCAATCGGGGGGTTAGGGTTTGGAGGAACTTCAGGGATGGCTTCCGAGAGCGCGGTGACAGGGGTAAAACAACCCGAGGGCAAAGCCAGGGAGGAGGAGGGGCTGCAGTCAATGAGCGGGGGATCAGCCGATGGCTCTTCTGCAATATGATCAGTCAGGAGGGGTAATGGGATCGAAGATGGGCCTTACAAATCCGGGGAGGGGTCTATGCAGCCCGAAATGAAACCAAGGGTCGTCGGGGACTGGGGGAGTGATGAGAAGGATGGCCAAACAGGGGGCTCTTCTGGTACCACAGAGGCAAAAACGGTATGACCTGGGAGTTGAGAGTAACCTTCGAAATTGCCCTAAAAACCTTCATTGCAATTAAACATACCTCCAGAGGTGGCATATGTGGACTACCAAATGGATCCATCCTCCAGCGGATCTTCCGAATAGTCCACTGCATCGATGTCCATGACAACAACTACACTGAGAATGTAGAAAAAAACTGCCTCGAAACAACCCTGATGGACGGTAAACAGCACCAACTGAGGAAAACGAAAAACGGTAGCACAGTGCAAAGCTGTCGGGAGTGGGTTTCGGTCCAGGGAGAGGTGGGCAACGGGGAGCAGTTCCGATGCCAGGTAAGGGGGAGAAGTAAAACATTCACAGGATAGGAGGGTAAATGGAGGCGGAGGTGAGTAGTGAGATATAAAACCCTCTCGGTGAGAAAAAACCATAAAAAAAATGATGAGCTAAAAAGGTAAACCGGGAAATGTAGTGAGGGTCAGTTGATGGGTGAGAAACCGAGGGGCTTAGGGTAGCTGCAGGACAGGTTACGGTCTGCAGCACCCTGTATCTGCAAGTGCTAACCCTAAACCTTTTTCCGCCTTCGCCGCTGTCGATTCTTGGCTCGCTCCATTTTCCTATTTTCCACTCATCATCTTTGCATGATTTATCCTCATGCTAGAATTCTTTTTCATGTTTCTAACCTTTCAATCATCATTCAATGTGTCCATGTAATGACCTAAATAATCTCTGAAGTTGTCAGTCTTTTGTACTTCAAGGAATTACATAAGATGTTGACCAATATTATCATGCTCATCAATATGTCTCTATGTATCAAGTAACTAACTGGAAGAGTTATTTACTCAATCTTTATTCAAGATTCATCAAGCATGGCTCTTCACAATGTTTAAAGACATGATTTCCTTTTCGAGTCAAAGAGCTCTTAGGGACATTCTTCCTTCGTATAGCCATTTAATCAGCCTTATCATATTTCAAAACCCATTATTTGAACTGGTCTAATATGTTTTTCATCCTTAATATTGTCATCAAGGAATCACTGCAATCCTGACAATCTTCATTTTATGTGCCTACGATTCTCATTAGCAAGTACAACCAAAATATACAAAGACAAGATCAATCTTATCAATCTATGGTTTTCCATAATTTCTCTTAAAAAATGTGTCACTAGGGTTATAAACCCTAGATATTCCTTGATCCATCCCTCGTTGGGAATTTTACTTTACAAAAAACACCCAATCCCAGGGTTTTGCCTTCAAGCTTTCTCAATCCAACCCTTACTAGGGTTTAACAGATACCATAGAATTTATACTTTCAAGAGTAGGTTTTTAATATCAAGGAATATGCAAACCCTAGATACCATTTCCCAAGAGCTAGGTTTTCTTTAGAGGAATTAAATAGCAAGGTTTAGGGTTTTCTAGCTTATTCCTATCTAGGGAAAATTCAGAAACTCTAAGTACCAAGAATTTTAAGGCTTTATAAACCCTAGCATATTTCCTAGTCATCAAGACCTACCACAAAGAAATTACAAAACACTACAAGCTAACTTCAAAAACCCTAACCATATTATAGACAAACCTCATGCAAAAACTGCATACCTTAGACTTCCATGATTACCAGTCGATGCATAAAAAAGGTAATCGAACTTCAAAGCATTTTTTCCTTCATACCTTCTTCAAAAACATGCTCTACTATATTATCTTCTTTCACTAGAGATGCCTTTAGACTTTGGTCTATAGAAATTCCTTCAAGCTTGGATAACTTTTGGAACAATATTCCCTAAATCTTTTGTCTTTGCTTCAGGAGACTCGGTCCATCATCCTCCACTGAAGAAGGATCACAATTACATCATGCATCAAGGTTACTGTTATATATCCAAGTCATTGTTATGTAACTAGTCTTAGTCATATATCAAGTTAACTAGATCGTTGTCATGGATTATATTCATTGTTCTGTATTAGTAAACTTTCGATTATTTATTGATTCAGATCTTGATGGATATTTTTCTTCCATATTGTCTTCGATCACTCAAAAAGACTCGCAATACAGGTAGGCCTCAAAGAAGTTTTAGATTTCTAATATAAGAATTATCTCGGATAGAAATCTCACCATGATATAACTTTTTCATGACTCGTATCACAATTAGATCAAAAACATATCTCACATTATAATCCCAAACAAGTTGGATTTGTATCACAACCATACCTTAGGAGAGGTAACCACAATACTACATCAATCAGCATTGGAGGCTCGCATCAACCATCAGTGTAGAAGCTCGAATTAACCATGTAAAACTATGTAAGACCTTACATCAATCTTTTTCATGCCGAGAAGGTAACTTGTATTGTCTGAAAAATCTTCGCATGTTATTTCAGTATGAATACTTCGGATTGTAAAGCTCAGAATTGTCTTAAATCACTTGTTAAGACCATTTCATATAAGTGTCTCGAATCGCTATTTAAGACAACTTTGGCTTGAGAGGCTACTCGGACCTTCTTCTTACAATCTTCATAAAGGAACTTGCATCAATTCATAACTTGAAACATATTTTTTACTTCTTGCACACTTTGGATTCTTCTCGTAACAGTTATTGACGTAGATTTGTAGCATTTTCTTCCCTTCCAAAATGCCAACAATAAGTGATCTTAAATTTTCCTTCTTCAACCAACCTTTGCTCTGATACCATGTTGGAAACTCAATGTACTTGCAGATTAGAATTGATTTTCCTAACTTGATAATTATTTGTGTAATTAGTTGGCCTTTTATTACTTTATTATTTGTTCTTCATCAAGCAATTATCAAATATAAAATACATGAAGATCACATGAACACAAATAACATAAGATATAGGCTCCAAGCAAAGGCAAAACTCCTCCAAGGGGAAAACCCAAAAAGAAATATTCTCTTCTTACAGAATCAGATCAAATTGAGAGCTCCAAAACCTATAGACAAAACCTCCTCCAAGCACGAAGTCAACCCTCCAAAATCCCTTCTTAATTGAGTCAAAGTTTGCCAAATCAAAGATAGCCAAGCTTCACAAACTCTACTCCAAGTCAAAGTCTTAGCCCTCTGTTTCAGGGTCTGCAATTTGATCCTTCAGTGTCGGCCTTGCAATTTGTCTAGAAACCCTAGATTCCTCGCACATGTGAGCAAGAACAGTTCATAAATTCGAATTTTATTCTTTTTATAAAGGTTTCTCCTTCTTCCTTCTCCTTCGCTTTTGTTTTCTTTTTGCTTCATTGCAGAGATTGAACTTGATGGGTGTCTATCAAATGAGGACGAGGTCTCCTCTATATATAGTCATCTAAGAGATTAAAAAGAAGCCTAGCAAGGCCGAATTGTGCTTGGAGGATGAAATGACTCTTCTAGACTTAATAAAATAAATTTTCTTTTGTTGAAAGGAGTCCAAATGGGACTATAATACATTACAAATGTTTTCCATTGACTTAACAAAACCTAGAAGCATGAAGAACATGTTTTGACCTAGATTTGAGCATGAAACCCATGCTTCAACAAATATACTTTTTTTCCTCGTACAAATTCATGGTTACAAATGGCATTGTGGAGATCAAATCTAGCTACATTCTACAACACATTGTGGCTTGCATCTTTGGTTAACACTATACTTTGTGACATGATACTTTGTGGCTTGCTTGGGAAGTATCTTGAGATAGTACCCTTGACAACATTCACTTAGATATATGACTGTAACAATGACCTTTCTCGATGATGATAGTGACCTTGCTATTATGATGCATGATAAAAGTGAGATATATGATGACAATGACCATGCTCTTAAGATGAAAGTAACCTTGCTCTTATGATACATGATAGTAATGATGACAATTGATAGTGATGATGTTCCTTAATAAAGAAGACTCTTGATATTGATGACACTTATTGCAGTGACATGGGTGATGCAACTTGAGACAGTGATATGATAGCAACTCTCTTGGCCATGTTTTATAATCGGAGATCAAATTGTTCAGTTTACAAACATAGTTGTGAACTAACTTGGGTTGGCCCTAGAAGTCTTGATGTGATTGATGCATCTCATTCTTATTGTACTTTGTATCTCAATTGAACATTTGATGAACATCTTACAGAGGAAGAATATGGTTGGGTTTTCCCCCTTGTGGTGTTTTTACCCTAGTCTCTAACCTAAATCCTGGTGTCTCTATTGTGTATGATTTTCTTCTATTGTTCCTTTCTGTTCCACTATATTGTGATGTTATTGTTCTCTCTACATAGTTTCTAATAATGATATGATTCTATGGGGTGAATGTAATATAAAAATGTTGAAAAAGTTTATAAATGCAATTGTCTACAACAGAGAACAATCTATCCCTAAAAATTAACAATTATAAAGTCAATCTTTAAAAATGAATAGGAATGTAGTTGGACCAGGCAATTCTAGAAGATCTTCTTGTGTCTAATTACTGTTATGTAGTAAAAACCCTTTATGATGTTGGATATATTCAACGAATTCTAGACCATTCTCTCTTTTTGGATCAATCAATAGAAGGTGCTTCTCCTTGCCCTGTTGATGATGGCCAATTGATAGGTTCTCCATCACTCACACCAATTACAATGGTTGCAGAGTTGATGGAAAGTTACCTTGCAAAGGTGGGACCAGATGTCAATTTGAAGCTTTTGAAATTTCAATCATTAGCAGTAGTTTTTCCTTATTATGTTAGATATTTGGATGATGGTGTATACCATGCTACAGATATATACATAAAGGATATCAATTTTCCACGAATCTTGGATAAGGTTACTTTAACAACTATTATCTCAATTATATATTCAAATAACGCAACAATCATGCCTACACTCAAAGAAGACAAGGTTTTCATGCATGAGATGTTTGTAAGGTTAAAAACACCTAACATTCCAAATCAAGCAAAGGAATTTGTTTTATTCTTCCAAGAATCTTGTAGTCTTAGCAGGACCCTGCAGCTTGTTCAACAAATGTCACTTGATGCTTCTCTTATGTGTACATTTGTGGTTCATCAAGAAGGTCATGCCCTACTCTACCTCTTGACCATGGTTCGAAGGGACATGTACTACTTGCTAGGTATTATCACATATGTGTATCCTGCATGTGGGAGCTCATATTTGGGAAAAGAAGCTACATATATTGAGGGGACCAACCCAATGGCATGTTTGATAGCGCTAGATATCATTACAAACATTTGTGACATCTTATGCTTCTATGTTCCACGCCATTCATATAGAATAAAGTATTATTTTGTAAATAATGTTATAGAAGAGGTACTTTGCTTAACGTACAAAAATGAGAAATATCATGTGGTGGTTGGCATTTGATTTTTGCACAATAACAACTTTTTCATGATCATATAGTGAAGAATTACCCTTTTGATCCAATTATACAATCCCCTACAGCTAATGGAAATCGTTATAACTGTATTAATTCAGCAATGCTTGAGCATATTGAGTACATTCACGAGAAAAAATTCAAGCCTTTCATTTCATATGCAGTTGGAAACTATCCTCATGAGTTGGAAGGGATCAATTACATTAATAACCCCCAAGAAATGAAGCTAAAATATGAGAAATATCTTAAAGATTAGCCTCCGCAAAATGTTACAGCTCAAAGAACATATCATGGTGAACATCATCCTAATTATTTTAGTGACATACCTTCCATTACTAAGTCAGTGAAGCAGAATAATTCTCTTGAGAACGAAGGGTATTGCTTCACTATAAACAATGTTGATGGAAATACCTTGGTAACCACTCACGCCTTTGCTTCATGCAATCAATCAACAAACACAAATATTGGAAATAGAGATGTCATGGGCTCTTCAACGATCAGGGAACAGTCTATAGGGTTAATTGATTATGAATATGAAGATGATGATAGGTTGCATGTATCGTCCAGACAAAATCTTCTTCAAGAAATCCACAAGACAAGGGTGCCAAATTAAGAAAGGTCCTCCTAGAACATAGAAAGGTAGATTTTGCATCACCCAAACTTTCCATTGCCTAAGGGAAAACAATTTTAGGAAAGGGGTACTGTAATGTCCCTTATGAATTAATTTCATTCAAAAGGACAAAGTATCATATTGATCCATGTTGTAGGGACCAACCCTATATATATATATATATATATATAATATATATATATATATAATATATATATAATCAAAATAAAAATACAACCAGAAGAGAATAGCATTGGGAATTCAAATTTACTAAGCAGTTATTAACATATCCCTGAAACTTCACTTCATTGAAAATATCATCTAATATACATATATTTAACTAAAACCATAAAGAATTCATACAAAAGAATATTATAACAACATAGGTACCATTCACCAGAAGACTAGATTCAAACTTGACTTGCCGCTACTTGTCTAGATATGAAAACCAAGTAAATTCACATCAAAGAAAAATGATGTTAGAAACCGAGGTAATTAAATCAAGAAAAAAACTTGGGTTAAGAGGATCGTAAGGAGAAATAAAATATTTTACCTTAAAAACTCTACCCTCCTCACGTTGGAAAACATTAGGTAGATAATGTAGTTAAATTAGGTAAAAAGGGGAAGAGGGACATAAATGTAAGGATAAATATCAATCCTAAAATAGTTAAACCTAATTAAGGGAAGAGGATAGTGAATTAAAATAAGATTAATAAATTAAATCTTAGACAAAATTTAGAGAACTTCCATGCGGCAACAACCAACATAATAATATCCATCTAAGAGATAACTTGAATAAAATTAGGGAATAGATAGAGGATCAAATCTTGACTTATCAATTGATTCTAGTAATGAACACAAATTAAGGAGTAAAAAGGGGGATCAAGAGACAACTAGGAGAAGAAATAGGAATTTTGTTGAGGTGAGGAAAAATATTAGTTTTAAATTAAAATTTAAGTAAATAATTTTGGAGACCCTTGATGAGAGAGTGACACATGGATGGGTGAATAATCAAACTATTGAATTATAAAAAAAAATAATTATGCATGAAATGCCAAGTGTCACCTATGAAGACTCCTATAAAAGAAGAGGTAGTCCATGGGAGAAAGGACTTTTTCTTTACCCTATTGTTGGATGGATGAGGCTATGTGAGAGTAGTGACTACGAGCCATAGTGAGTTTGGTAAGGTAGAGGACTTTAGAGAGGGGACTTTTGAGCCAAAGAGTGATCTCCTCTTCCAACTAATACATTCCTCCATTGTACAACCCCATTGCAGCTCGGGGGTCCACGGGGAAGAAGAGTACCCAAGGAGTAGGCTGGGAGGTCAACCAGTGGGTCACTGCATTCATATCAAGCATGTCGACATTCACACTCGGAGGCGACCGACAACAAAGGAAGTCAAGTTTGAATCTCGTCTTTTTGTGAACGGTAACTATGTTGTTAAAATATTCTTTTGTATGACTTCTTTATGGTTTTAGTTAAATATATGTAAATTAGATGATATGTTCAATGAAGTGAAGTTTCAGGGATGTGTTAATCAGTGCTTAATAATTTTGAATTCCCAATGCTATTCTCTTCTGGTTGTATTTTTATTTTGATTATATATAAATAGGGTTGGTCCCTACACCTGTAGGCTACAGTCTTTGATAAAGGGGAAAACCCAAAAATTCCCAATTTTGGGCAACAAGGGGCAAGTTTTAGGGAAGTTGGGGAAAAAGGCCCAAAGTTTGGGGTTCGTTGTGAACCCCACTCAATTAATTAAGGAGAACACCCCCCCCCCCCCGGCCCCAAGGAAATCTATAAATTCAAGAAGGTTAGATTCATTTGAGGCATCAATGGATTGGATTATTTGTCTCTATTTTCGTTGAACCTAAGGCACTAAGGGTTTCAAGACCCCATTTCTTCTTCGCCTAGTTTCAGTGGAGGTAATCCCACCCTACTTAGTCACTTATCGTTTTATATTTTTCTATATTGTTCTAGCAACAGGGAAAATGTATCTATCTAAAGGACTATAAATCGTATTGGGAAGGTTGAGGCAAGATATCTGATTTATCTCTCAAGGTTATTAAAATCTATACTAAGGCAGAAGATTGAACCATCCTCAGGCAAAGGTGATGAGTTCTGAAGTAAATGGTAACCTGAGACCAAGGTAAATCCGTGGAAAACCAAAAGGAGTTTTATAAGCCTAGACAAGGGATTCCTAAGCATAAACGAGGGTATCTTGAGCATTAATTCAATCAGAACAAACCCTTCCTGAAGCCAGCAAAAAGACATATCAAAGTCTATGATAAATCAATGTTTTTGGGAGCATTACAGTGGCACTATGACTAAATCAGAGGAGTTTCTAGGCAAATTCAGAAGTAAAGTTAAGATGGATTTGGGAGAAGAATTTAATGTGACCAACTGTTGTCATCCTAGAACAACTCGGACCCTAGCCTTTTGGTTCTCCCTACAATAGAGTTATGGCTTCACCTTGAAGCCATCCATATATTTCTCCTACAATGAATTACAAGTTGTAGATTAAAGATAAAATATAATATTCGAAAAAAAAAATTACCTTTTTCAATTACTTTTCTTTGGAGGAAAAAAAAATCGTTACTTTTCTTTCGTCTTAGATTACACCTTCAACTTCGTCATACACCTAAAGAATTCACACTAAAGGTAGAGATAAGACCCCACATGCGACTCCCCTCTAATCCTCCCCTTCCAAGAGGAGGTGGCCTAGAAGAAGCCAACTAACTCTTTCTAAGTGGATAAGATGCCAAGGTTAGATAGAGTCAACCTACCACTAGCCAAGCTCTTAAGCAAAGGAGCCTTTGATATTAGAGGAGAATTTTTACCATTTTTTACCACACGAAGTAACCAACACCCTCGACAAAGAGTAGAGCTTTTAAGCTTGGGTTTCAAGGGTTGAAAATGTATTGGGGGTATTAGCTTTAGCCATCAAGGGACATTCCCTCATTCTATGGTCCATGTTGTAACATGTAAAACAAGGGTTAACAAAATTCATATACTTAGTTAGATGCCCTATGACCTTTGCTCAAATATAGATTTAAACAAAATCCTTAAGGTCCTTGGAAAGATCAACCCTAAAAGATACATGCCTTTATAGGAAAATATTGAAAAATGATGGGACTCATGACATACGAATTTTTTTATGGTTGTTGAAATGCATTCCAAGAAGCCCCTGATCTAAAAACGGGGGCTTGGAAATTTAGCATACATTAGGAGAATTTTGAGGTCTAAAATGGGTCTCCTGAGGAAATTATAAAATAATAGTGGAAATAATAAAATAAGATTAGATTTCATCATCAAATTTTAGAGGGATAAAAGAAAAACTATTTTTTCAACTCTTATTCTCAACTTATCTCCCTATGGGTTTACTAAAATTTCGAGTGGAAACACTCGTTGGATGCAAAATTTGATTCCTCATCCAAAGAATACCCATCTTGCATACTTTCGATGGACACTGCTACACAAAAAATAAGAAATAAAAAAAGGTGATTGAAATCATGTTTTCCATGTATTTCTCATTTTTCATGTAGTAGGGTCCATCGAAAGTATGCAAAATGGGCACTCCTTGGATAAGGAATTAAATTTTGCATCCAACGAGTACTCCTGCTCGAAATTTGAGTAAAACCTTAGGGAGATAAGTTTAAAATACGAGTTGAAAAAATAGTTTTATTATTTTATTAGTTTTTAATCTTTTTACTTTTTTACTCCAAAAATGGTGAATCATCCCCCATGGTTGACAGCATCATCTTGAATCTTATTGGTTCCTATAAAGTTTATTTTGGTTGTGTATTTTTCTTAGGAGGCCCATTTTAGACCTCGAAATTTCCCTAATGGTTGGATAATACAAATGTATAGCTTCATGTGCAAAGAAGTCTTCCATCCCTTTGATAAGGAAACCATTTCATTTTGGCATACCCATGAGTCGTAAACAACCACAACAATGATTGGTTATTCTCTTTTGTGCATCCCTCTAAAGATTCCTTTTACTTCTACTTGTTCATCACTTTGATGATTCTTTCTCAAAAAGCCTAGTAAATTTCTTAGTTAATTATATCAATTTCTTTGCAAGGTTGTCACTTACCAAAGATATCCCAAATTTACCTTTGTGCACATTCATAATGAAGGATTTACCATCCTTTATAATTTCATATTGGTTGGATCACTCAATAAAGATAGAATCCCTCATGTACAAGTAGGGGCTTTCAAACACTACATCACATACGTTAAGTGGTACCACATCTACTTCCACTTTATCAACGAAATTTTCATTAATGGAAAAATTGATCTTGCATTGTTTAGTAACAACCAACTATACATTCGCAGTCACCCACTACAATGGGTATGTGTTAATTTTCCATGAAACTTTGCAACTACTTAGTGAATCATTGAAAACTAGGCAATTGAAAATTGAAACCTAATTTACTTTCACCGAGATACAGAGTTTATTAACAATCTATAAGCAGTGGAAAAAAACACCAAAGATAAAAACACATCACACAAATAGACACACTTATTTACCCAAGAAACCCAAAAGGGAAAACCTACTTTGTTTGTTGTGGTATTTTACCAATTTTTCTTGAGCAATTGGATCTATTACAAAGCAATATCTCTCTGGGAAATCATTTTTCTTCTCACTAATCTCAGTTGATACAATTGATCTCGACCTACCTTCATCACTTCTTGATCTTGGCCCTCTAGCACACAATTGTTCCCCTGTTGAATAGCCCTGACCTGCCCCGCTTCTTTCCTGGTCCCAACTCCTACTTAATTGTGCATTGAAGCCCCTATTTCCCTGTGCACTTCTCCTATGTCCTAGCACACAATGAACTCCTAAAGCTTAGCACACTTGTGGCCCTATTTCCTAGCGCACAAGAGGCCCTATTTCCTAGCACAAATCTTCTCCTATTTTGTATGGCATACTCTCCTAAATCCTTGCGCATAATTGATACTCAATTCTGCACTCTCCACTATCAAAGGATGATCTCACAATCTTGTTTTTATCATGTGCCTTCGTCCTCCTCTTTATAGACCCAATTCGAGCATGCAAGGAAGGCCTAGATGAATTTTAGAAGTCAAGTTTTGATACTGAGTTAACTAAGAGTGATACTCTTTCTCTCTCTAATCAAAACTTGGGTTCTTAGCTCATTCTTCCTTCAATAAACACTGAAGACTAACTCACTCTAATTGAACTTATAACTACCACCTCATTTGGTAGTCAAACTGATGAAGATTCTACGTAGACTGAAGCTCCAACTCTACACATGCCATCTTCATGATCATTCCAATAAACTGGAAATAAATTCATCCTAGAAGTCTAACTCATGAGCTCGCACTCATGCTAGAGAGAAAAAAAGAGGCCTTTAATAGCTAAGGCAAGAGCCAGAAGACCTTCACTCATTACATTTTCAACTCTCCCTCTTAGTAAGGAAGGGATTTTGTACAAATCCAAACTTATCTTTGAAATAGACTAAACTACCACTTACTAGTGCCTTGGTCATGATATTTTTTGTTTCCTCCTTTATTGGAATGTACGGTAGCTCCATTATCCCTTTCTATACACAATCATCTACTCACTCAGCTCTACTAGCATCCACCTTCCTCCAGTTTGTGACTAGAGCCATGGTCATGGGCCTGCAACCCTGCAGATGAAACCTCTTGAGGATCTCTATAGTGTACTTCCCCTGTAAGAAGATTTCCCCATCACCCTGCCGTACCTCCAGCCCTACTAATTTTCCCTCTAGGGGTGACACAATCTCCCATAAATCATTCTTCATGATGGAGGAAGCTTCCTCCACCATGGCATGTCGCCAAAACTATTGAGAGGTTGCCGCCTCATAGCAAGAAGGCTTTGATTTTATCAACTCAATGATCAATGACATGTACCCAGTGTACCTTTGTGGTCGCTTTCTCTACCTAAACATAGAGCTAGGAGTCTCATCTCATTCTTGGGCCTCTTGATCATCCCACTTGTCTCTCCTCCTCCCTATGTTGGGAGTCACAAACTAAGTGGCTAAATCCACTCATCTTGGTCACTTCTCCTGATACTATGTTGACTCCTAGTCATCCTGTTGTGTGGCCCTCTTGCCACTCGGCTAAGACTTAATCTGTGATATTGGTTGAGGATCCTTCTTGGGAGCGAGTAGCTCCTTAGGTTCTCTAGCATGTTCTTGTTCTAAGGACTCCCTCAGAGTTCTGATATCCTCAAACCTCACGTCTCTACTCTGCGCACTTCCTTCCTTGACATTCAAGGTTGCTTCTGTCTCAACCTGCAACAGGTATAGATTATTCATCCTCGCACTTATATGCTTCAAACATCCAAAAGCTAAATGCTTGAGGTAAGCCTTACCTCTGCTGAAGATGGCATCATAACCCTTATCGTCTAGGGTAGAAACATAAACAATATTGTTCTTTAGGCCTTGAACATAGAGGACATCTCTAAGATGGAAAGAGTGTAGGAACCAACCCTACATCTATGAGATGCAGAGAGTGTAGGGACCAACCCTAAAAACAAAAACAAAAAACCATAATAAAATAGCATCTACCTCACCAAACTCACTATAGCTCGTAATCACTACTCTGACATAGTCTCATCCATCCAACAATAGGGTAAAAAAAGTCCCCTCTCCCATGGCTTGCCCCTTATTTTATAAGAGTCCTCATAGGTGACACTTGGTATCTCATGCATAATTAATTATTTTTTATAATCCCATAGTTTGATTATTCACCCACCCATGTATCACTCTCTCATCAAGGATCTCCAAAATTATTTACTTAAATTTTAATTGAAAAATAATATTTTTCCTCACCTCAACAAGATTCATATTTCTTCTCCTAGTTGTACCTTGATCCCCCTTTTTACTCCTTAATTTGTGTTCATTACTAAATTCAATTGATAAGTCAAGATTTGATCTCCTATCTACTCCCTAATTTAACTCAAGCTATCTCTTAAATGGATATTCTTATGATGGTTGATACCACATGGAGGTTCTCTAAATTTTTATAAAATTTAATTCACCATCCTATTCTCTTAATTAGGTTTAACTATTTTAGGATTAATATTTGTCCTTACATTTATGTCCCTCTTTTCCCTTTTACCTAATTAAACTACATTATCTACCTAACATTTTCCAACATGGTAAGAGTATATTTTTTAAGGTAAAATGTTTTATTTCTTCTTATGATCCACTTAACCCAAGTTTTATTCTTGACTTAATTACCTCGGTTTCTAATATCATTTACCCTTGATGTGAATTTACCTAGTTTTCATATCTTGATTATATTTATTAATTTATTTATTTTTAATGATTCCAAGGGTGCCAAGATTGGTCATGCTCCTCAATAACTTCCCTTGAAGTTCCAAGGGTGTCACACCTAATAGTTTTTTTTTTATGCCAAGGGTGCCAAGTTGGTCGTGCCCTTCAAGAAATTCCCTAGAAGTTCCAAAGGTGCCATGCCACTTTCCCTTTAAGCATTTAGTGGCTACGAGGGGAAAGTATAGATGCAATGACAGAGACCACTATCATTTCTTATGTTGCTTGCTATAGTGAGACTAATGGTGTCAAGGATCAAGGAATCTGCCTTGATGTGCACCCCCTGGTAAAATCCTCATGAGCGGCCCAACTTTGGGGCCTGCCCTCATTACGTTGTGATCTTCAAGGTGGAGGTGTTTCAGCCTTTCCATCCCAAGTCACGGCGGGAGTGCTAGTGGGTGAGATCAAGGACATTGTCCCACCCCTCCCACGTTGTTCCATCCAATTGTACAACCCCATCACCCATATGTGAGTCATTCGGCCAAGAAACTAATTTGTGCCTGCAATCACTAACATATCATCAGAATATAGATAAACATATATAGCAAGTTTCGAAATTGACTTAGAATTTCCAAGACAAAAATATAAAATTCCGTCAAACCAAGTGTCGTCAACTCGTCATATGCGAGTGCCTCTAGTGGTTTCCTGCCATACTCAATAATCATCAGTAACAAGGTTTCTCATTATTAGTCATTGTCATAATAGCATCATCAACATCACCTATTCATTCGCATCATTGTTCATTGTGAACCAGAACTAATGTAAGTAGCTAACATAGGGACACATCCATCATGGCTATCATCATCCTAAAATCAATGGAAACATACATATCCATCAAATCTATCATCATCGTAATATCAATAGAGAGCATACATATCCTTGAGTGCTATCATCGTCATAAATTCAATAGATACCAAACATAATCATTTATTCTACAATCATCATAATAACAATAGAGAACATGCATAACCATTAATGCTACAATCATAATAATACCAATAAATAACATACATAACCCTTAATGCTATCTACATCATAATATCAATGGAGAACATACATAAACATCACAACCACTAATAATAGAGTCATGTGTCTGGATCCTCAAGCTGAGGTCCTCAAAGAATAAAGTGTGGGCCTTAGGGCTAAATAAATGTTAATGTCATATCATTGTCAGTCAACTAGAGTGAGGCACTATAGAGAGATACATGACTCCCTCTTAAAACTGACAATACCAACTCCCCTAGTCATGTACTTTCCATCATCTACTAACTCAATATGAAACTGCATATCTTTCTCCTTCAAGTGGCAACAGTATTCCTTGTTCCCATTTATATGGAAGGATGCTCAAGAATCAATATACCATACATTGTTTCCTTCTAAGTTTTTCATGCAAGCTAATAATGAGAAGTCTTTCTCGAACTAAGAAGAAAACTCATCTACCTCAGTTGATGCAACCACATGATCCTTACTAGACTCCTCCTTCTGATTAGGACACTTATTAGCATGGTGCATGAACTTGTGGCAATGGAAGCACTTGATCTTGCTCAGATCCTTCTTCTTCGTCTTTCCCTTATGACTGAACTCGACCTCTCCTTGGCCCTTCTTGCCCTTGGCTTTTCTACCTTTGTCTGCCATGGCAAAGAACTCTATGTCCTTTGTTGTAGCTGATCTCCTCGCTCTCGTCCCTCTTCGAATTTCTTCTTGGACACAATCTGACCACAACCTTTCCCAGCTTGAAATATTCTCTCTACCATTGACTACATCATAAACATTCTCCCAATGCTTATGAAGTCCTAGAAGCACAAGAATCACAATGTCATTGTCTGCTATAGTCACACTCACTTCGCCTAGCTCATCCTTAACCTGAGTGAACTTGGAAAGATATGTCATGAGTGGGATTTCCTTTGTTAATATATATATTTATTAGCTTGTCCTTCAAAGAAAGCTTTCTGACATCACTAGAACCCTTATACAAATATAATATGCTTTCCACATCTCATATGTTGTATTTTTCCCATGAAGATGAGGGATAATATGATTTTTGAGACCCTCAAGAATGATCCTCCTTGCCTTGGTTTCATTCTTGTTATGTTGGATCAACTATTGGGCATCTTGACATGGCACTAATTGATTTTCCACAAATTCTAGCACCCCAGTATCTGTTGTAGATCTAACCCAAGAATATTATAGATCTGATAAGAAAATATAAGATAATGCAAATAAACCCAGATATAATATGAAATGATTCTTTGTTGATCAAACCCTTAAGGTAGGGCAACACCATACAATCACTCCTTAAGGAAGGAGAACACTCCACAAGCCATTCATACAAGAATACTTCTCTTCATGTCTCTCCATGTGAAGTCTCTAGCCTCTATATAGGCCTCATACATACAATACCATGCATCATTACCATGGTTTCCTCATACCATCAACTAATACCATGGGCCCCTTACATTATTATTAACTACTTGTGGTCCCTTACATGACATGGGTTAACCACCTTATTTATTACTATGGCCCATCCCATTATTACATTATTACCTTGGGTACCTCCCTCGGTACCCCATATTACCACCCTAGGTATATAACATTCCACCCCCCTTAGCATGTTTCGTCCCCGAAACATGGGAAGAACACAAATAATAAGACCTACTCAAAAGAGTAGTCCACTGATACCAGGCACATGCATCTAGCCATCCAAGAGAAAGGTGAACCCTCGATCTCGCTGGTGCCTCGCTCGCTTGAGATGGAAGTTGACCGTGGTAGCTCTTCTGTGTTGATGTGTAGTAGGTGGATCTTCGCTTCTCCATATCTATCTTGTGGGGGTTGTCCTTGTGACTAACTGGTTGCCATCTTGATAGTTGTCTTGCGGGGTGATGTGGGTGATGATATGTTGAAGTTTTAACCCACGATGGCTTTTGCTTGACTTCACTCTGCTGTGGTGCTTGTTGTGGTGTCTTCTTTTTCAATATGACTTCAACCACTGAGCCCTCCTCTGATGTGTCATCACCTGTAACCTTTTCTTCTGCAGCCTCTGTTTGTGTTTGATTGTCGATCATCAAAGGCTCATCATCTGATATGTCAGTCCCTTGAACATTTTCTGCTTCAGCCTCCATGTGTTCTACCTGTTTTTGGATGGAAATATCATGTAATGTAATTTTCTTCTTTTTATACCATAGCTTGAGGAATTTCTTCTGCACATTAATATTGATAGTACCCATGGATTCCATCCAAAGATATCCCAAAACAACATCCATATTATCCATTTCTGAAACATAAAAATCACCATGCAACACATATTTATCCATAGAAATCTTCAAATCCTTGTACACTTGAACATCTTCATTATCAACCCGTGTATGTTCAATTTGTTTTGCTGGGACTTACAATTTTTTTGCCAAATTAACACTGATAAAATTATGTTTACAACTAGGATTGATAGAAACAATGATCTTCTCTTTCTGAATCAATCCATGCACCTGCAATAAGGATATACCAGTAAGAAATAACCCTTTAGCTTCCATAGTTTCCTTCTTTTCTATACAAATAAAATCTTTGCTAGGTAATGTGACCTGACGAGCTAACTGGCAAGCCTCCGTCCACGTGGAAGGGTGTTGAAGTAGAACTTGAGCTTTGATGGCTTCTTTAAGACCATCGATAAAACATTCCTTGAAGAATGCATCTGTGAGACCCCTAGTGTGGAAGGCTATGGCTTTAAAAGCGGTAATATATTCCTCCACTGTACCCGTCTGTTGGAGCTTACAGAGACGACCCAAAAAAGAGTCTTCCTGTTCAAGGCGATCTAGGCCCGCCATCACAAAAATATTGGCGAAAAATTGAAATGGTCACAGATCCGTCAATATTGCTCAGAATCCCTATTATAGCCTGTTTTTAGAAATGGAACCACCATTATGCATCTGCCCATGTGATAAAAATCCTGATTCAGACACTCGAATTTCAGATCTGTGCTGCTACTCTCTCGGCATCACCCAAAATTTCTGCAAAAAGAGCTGATTTTAAATCGGCGATATCTCCCTCATCCGGACTCTGATTCGACTGATTTTTTTTTTTAAATCATGTGTTTTTTCACAAAGACTCCAGATCTATAATTAGATCTTGCAGATCTTGCACCAGGACGTCTAGATCTATGCCGCAAACGCGCTGCCCGGAAAAATTAGCTACAACCCCACTGATTTTTAGATCAGCGATATCTCCTTCATCCGGACTCCAATTCGACCGATTTTTTTTTGAAATCGGCTATTTTTTCACAAGGAATACAAATATGCAATCATATTTTGTAGATCTTGAACGAAAATGTACAGATCTGATTTGCAAATTCGCCGCCCCTGAAATCCTGCAAAAATGAAAAAAAAATTCTCCACTTTTGTGCCCAAGAAAGTGCTCTGATACCACTTGTTGTAGATCTAAACCAGGAATATTATAGATCCGATACCACTTGTTGTAGATCTAAACCAGGAATATTATAGCTCTGATACCACTTGTTGTAGATCTAACCCAGAAATATATGAGAAATAACAAATATACCCAACAAGATCAAAATAGATAGAAATGATTCTTTATTATCAAACCCTTATGGTAGGGCAACACCATACAATCACTCTTTATGGAAGGAAAACACTCCACAAGCCATATGCCTGTTCATACAAGAATACTTCTCTTCATCTCTCTCCATGTGGAGTCTCTAGCCTCTATATAGGCCTTATACATACAATACCATGCATCATTACCATGGTTTCCTCAT
>APFE031072642.1:71919-90675 GCA_000404065.3 Pinus taeda
GTGGTGTCTTCTTTTCCAATATGACTTCAACCACTGATTCCTCCTCTGATGTATCAGCACCTGTAACCTTTTCTGCTTCAGCCTCTGTTTGTGTCTGATTGTCGACCATCAACTGCTCATCATCTGATATGTCAGACCCTTGAACATCTTCTGCTTCAGCCTCCTTGGACTCTATCTGTTTATTAATGGAATTATCCTGTAATGTAATTTTCTTCTTTTTATACCATAGCTTCAGGAATTTCTTCTGTACATTAATATTGATAGTACCCACGGATTCCATCCAAGGATATCCCAAAACAACATCCATATTATCCATCTCTGAAGCATAAAAATCACCATGCCACACATATTTATCCATAGAAATCTTCAAATCCTTGTACACTTGAACATCTGCATCATCCACTTGTGTATTTTCAATGTGTTTTGTTGGGACTTGCAATTTTTTTGCCAAGTTGACATTTATGAGATTTTACTTGCAACTCGGATTTATAGACACAATTATTTTCTCCTTCTGAATCCATCCATGAACCTGCAATAAGGATATACCAGTAGGAAATAGCCCCACATGTTTCTCCTTATCTTGTTTTCTGGCATGAGACCATCTGTCTAAAAGTAATTTTTCAAATTCTTCATCGGGTAGGTTGAGACACTTCTTTTGGTTAAGTAATCCCCACCATGTGGCTGCCTCCTCTCTAAATAGCTCCACTACAAACCATTTCCAATTGTTTTTCCATAATGATTTCTGTTTTTTTATGTATTCTTCAATAGTAGGACCATTATCTTTTCCTGTAAAACCGTAACCCGCCATGAAGAGGGTTTTGAGAAAACTTTGGCGAAAATTTGAAATTGTCATAGTTTAGTCAATATTGCTCAGAATCTCTATTATAACCTGTTTTTGGAAATGGAACAACCATTCTGCATCTGCCCATGTGATAGAAATCCTGATTCAAACACTGGAATTTCAGATCTGCGCTGCTACTCTCCCGCCGTCACCCAAAATTTCTGCAAAAAGAGTCGATTTTAAATCAGCGATATCTCCCTCATCCGGACTCCGATTCAACTGATTTTTTTTTTGAATTTGGGTATTTTTTCGCAAAGAATCCAGATATACAATTAGATTGTGCAAATCTGGTTCCAAGAGGTCTAAATCTGCGCCGCAAATTCGCTGCCCCGAAAAATTGTCTCCAACCCTATTGATTTTTAGATCAACCATATCTCCTTCATCCGGACTCCAATTCGACCGATTTTTTTTTTGAAATCGGCTATTTTTTCACAAGGAATACAGATATGCAATCAGATTTTTCAGATCTTGAACCAAAACGTACATATATTATCTGCAAACTCGCCGCCCTTGGAATCCTGCAAAAAGTAAAAAAAAAAATTCTACTTTTGTGCCCAAGAAAGTGCTCTGATACCACTTGTTGTAACTCTGATACCACTTGTTATATATCTAAATCGGAAATATTATGATAATAGAAATAACCCAAGAATAAACCCAGAAATAAGATAGAAATGCTTCTTTATTAATCAAACCCTTAAGGTAGGGCAACACCATACAATCACTCCTTAAGGAAGGAGAACACTCCACAAGCCATTCATACAAGAATACTTCTCTTCATGTCTCTCCATGTGGAGTCTCTAGCCTCTATATAGGCCTCATACATACAATACCATGCATCATTACCATGGTTTCCTCATACCATCAACTAATACCATGGGCCCCTTACATTATTATTAACTACTTGTGGTCCCTTACATGACATGGGTTAACCACCTTATTTATTACTATGGCCCATCCCATTATTACATTATTACCTTGGGTACCTCCCTCGGTACCCCATATTACCCCCCCTAGGTATATAACAGTATCTTCCAACACCATTGAGATCGGCTCCTTCCATGAGTACAAGTTCAAGGCTCCCTCTAAACAGTGATCTTCCCTTAGTCCTTGGAACACCATCCTGTTATCCAAAGAACTACTCTTCAAAACTCCAACGCAAGACTTCCTAACTTGTCTGCACTCTTTACTAATTGATCAACTTGATGTTGGTCTTTATGCTAATCTCTTCTTTGATACCATATTAAATTTCCATGAAACTGTGCAACTACTTGGTGAATCACTGAAAACAACGCAACTGAAAACTAAAAACTAATTTACTTTCACCAAGATACAGAGTCTCTCAACAATTTACAGGCAGCGGAATAAAACACCAGAGATAAAAATGCATCACACAAATTGACACACTTCTTTACCTAGGTGTTGACGGTATTGGATGTCTCGTCAACAGCTAAGAGGTCTGCCTAGTGTGAAGTCCCAATTAGACCTCACGCCATTTGGGATAGGAGCCCCATCCAGTATGTGGGTTCGGCTGCAACCATGAATGTTTCTCTCTTGGTTGTCAAATGTGACTATGTTAAAGCAAGGGAAAGAAAGAAATGACCGAACAGTAGGAATGAAGTCAACCCACAATTGACAACCTACAAAAAAAGATACAAGAATGTAACAACAACAACAACAAGAAGCATACCACAAGAAGGATTAATGAGCCATATCCACCTCAGACATACACGAACAAGAACATGGCAGAGGTTAATTGCAAATTAGTTCACAATAGGTCATCGGCATGGCATTGAATAAGTAAGCACATATTCAAAAGCAAACATACATGCAACAGCTACAAACTAGTCCGTAACATATTACCTGTATGAAAGCACACATACAAATACAGTGAAAATATCAGACAACCAATGGAATCACTATAAGCACGAAAATCAATGCCAGAAATGAAGAACTTATTAATGTTGCTGCAAATACAAGTACAAGGCATGCAAGCCATCAAATCCCAACAGTGGAACATGGGTTGTTCATACCATTATTCAATGTGAAACCCTAGCCTCACTATAGCTCACCCTACTAGTTGCCAAAAGTTGAGTGTCTCTAGCTCTTCAAGCATGACTCAGCTATCTACTTCTAGTCCCCGCTCCATTGCTAAAACTCCCTCTTTATAATGAGGCATGAAGGTACATTTATAGAGGTGAGATGATTGATCACCTACTGTGACATTTGACTTACCCTCATGACTCTTGAACTTCCTCACAACTCTCTCATTCCTAATGACTAATACATGCCCAATTGATCTTAACATAGTTGTTGGCACCATGATGAGAACATTCACATAATAATAGAAGAGGGGTTGTGAGAAGAATAAGGAAGGTTGTTGCAACCCTAATGTTGTTGCGAAGTTTTGATGAGCTATCGAATAGGGTTTTCATCCATTTGTTGTGTTAAATGTTGATTTTCCTGCTACTACACTTGCCATCAAGGTTGATACAATGTTTGAGCAGTTACATAGATCCAGCTAGCCTCTTTGTCGAAACACTAGTTGCACAGTTTCTGTGAGAAATCATATCTTCCTTCACCTAGGACAACACTCCCATTCCTCCTATGCTACTCTATCGTGAATCCAAGTTGAAGCATGAGTGCAACCTCCAATCTATCATAGGTCGCAACTAGAGTTACCAATGTTTGGGAGTAAGAGTGCGATCTATGACTTAACCAAGTTGTTGTTCCCACTAAATTGGCTCAAGCATCCACATAATTGATGAGTATCCGCCTTCATAATTTCAACCCTACAAATACACACATGCCCATTAATTGGACATCAAGACGAATATACTTCAATGGAATAAGGAGAAAATATCACAACTAATAATGAACCAGAATTCATAGCCTAAAACATTGGTATCGAGTTCGCATGGCCTAGATTTTCTTTATCGTTGGTGAAGACGACCTCCTTTGTTTCCCTCCATGTCAAGCTTTGAATAATATTTTTCTACGTTCATGATCTGGTGGCATCATTATGTGTTCAATGTATGTGTTGACATATGAAACATAGTTCAATGTAGCGCTACATTGATATTGGTATAGAGATCGCATGGCCTAGTTTTTCTTTATCGTTGGTGAAGACAGCCTCCTTGTTTCCTTCCATGTCAAGCTTGGAATATTCTTTTTCAATGTTCATGATCTAGTGGTGTCATTGTGCGGTCAACATCTGCGTTGACATATGAAACAAAGTTCGATGCAACACTACATTGACATACTCTATATATATATATATTATATATATATATGGAATATTTTTTTGCTATGTTCATGATCTGGTGGCATCATTATGCGTTCAATGTATGTGTTGACATATGAAATATAGTTCAATGTAGTGCTACATTGATATTAGTGTCGAGATCGCGTGACCTAGTTTTACTTTATCGTTGGTGAAGATGGCTTCCTTTGTTTCCTTCCATTCAAGCTTGGAATATTATTTTGCAACGTTCATGATCTAGTGGCATCGTTGTGTGATCAATGTATGCGTGGACATATGAAACATAGTTCGATGCATTGCTACGTTGATATTATATATATATATTATTATATATATATATATATAATATATATAGATTAGCATACGCCCATGGAGCAATTGACAACAACATTCATTAGATTTGTCGTGTGATGTGGTGGACACACTTCACTAATACAACCTCTTATGCAGAAGCATCGTCTCTTGTATGAGACCCACCTAAACCAATAAGAATCAAACCTCCAAATGATTTGAGAGACCAAGCAATACCAGCTTCACTACTAAATCCAATGATTGCGGGAATATGTTAGCCGATGTCAATAATAGGAGTGATTCTCCAAAGAAAACAATCATCTAGCTAAAGGAAGAAAAAGGTTTAAACCGGGAGCAGTAACAAGGTTGAAATCGCTTTTGGAAGGACTTTCATGAAGCCTAGACAAGACTTCATATAAAGCTTTCTTGACAAATGAATGGACGCCGCAATCCGAACAATCCCACCAGTAGCCATAGCGTAAGAGGACAGTTTTTCTCCTAGTAGCGTCATAAATTGAGCGCTAATATCAATTCTCATTTTTGACAATCAATAGCACTGACCCATTCACAATAGTCGCACCATTGAGCATAGTAGTTGTGAGAACATTATGACTCGGACAATCAACAAAAGGCACATTATATGATTTTTTTCAAAACCAGCGACATCACAGAAAGGATTATCTTCCTTCCTATTTCCATATGCTTTGTAGGCCATCAGTTTATGGAAGTGATCATCTTCACCATTATATATTTTATATTAACATATACAAGCTTAATAATAATGTTTATCTCTTTCAGGAGGCAAACATATCCTTTAAGGGAGTAGATCACATCCCATATATTTGTTGTAGGTCACACAAGGGGCATTGGATGTCAGTTGCATATGGAAATGTGACTCATGGAAGGTCGCAAGAAGAGTTGCAACCTGTGGGGTGATCGAGTAGAGGAATGTGACTTATTGAGAGGTTGTTGACTAGAAGAGGTCGCATGGTCATGATTTAGTGCAGGTCACACTTTTTGGTGCATACTAAAGATCTCCATTGCAACTTTGTGACCTACAAAGAGGTTTCGTAGTCACAGTGTTTATGGTGAGGAGCCTTAATGTATGTCAACCAAATGGTCTTCATTCCTTGCTTTTTGACTTGGTATTTCCTTTTGGAAATGTCAGCCTTTGGTGGTCAAATAAAAGACCTGTGATGCCACATGTAAGAGAGTAAGATCCCTTTTATTTTTCATTTAACACATAGTAATCTAATGTTGTCATAATTTATAAGTCTTGGGTGACTTTAAGGCATTAGGATCTAATGTTTATCTTATTTTAAATTTAAATAACATGCCTAAAACTCACAAAAATAAGAGCCTTGGAAAAAATTATTTGATTTGCCTCAACTCAAGTAGATCTCGCAATGATTGCAAAAGAGGCCTTTAGATGACTTTGCAAACAACATTGATTCAAATATTCAAATGCTTTCTTGGAAGAATAACATGCCATGTGGAATGTAAAACTTCAACAACCTAGTCCTTTGTGCAAGGACTTCTTCAAAAATTGAACACTGTAAAGGAATGATGACGTAACTAGTGAAACTGAAAATAAGATTAAAAATTGATGGGGTGAAAGGCAAATAATGCAAATCTAGAGATAAGGATTAGTCTAACAGGATTTAGTCCTCCAAAGATGGTCATGATATCCTAGGGTTTTGACAGTGTTTAAGCGAAACGACAATTACTCAAACCCTAATGTTCTCACACATATGCAGGTCGAGGTGTCGCATGATTATCAACACAAAAACACCTGCCAATATTTTGGAATGCATCCTATGGAACATGGGACCTGCAAATGCATGAAATGATCTCAATTAAAGGGGACAATGATCAAACCCTACTACATCAAATAAAATGTTAAAGTGCATAAAATGTGAGAAATATGTTATGTGGGTGCAAGCAGTAATAACGTTTGATGATAATTGGGGCATTGAGAAATTGACCAATTCACAACACGATAATCACCCCTAAGGCTTTAGGCAAGTAGGGGGACCCAAAAAAAATTGGATATACTTTAAATTTTTGGGTGTTGTTGTAGCGGCTACAACAATTGGCGAACCATTAGTAGAATCCAACATCTCTGCCCACTTCCCTATAATAGATCAAGTTTCATTAATGATACAAGAAAATATTGAACAGACACTGTGGGTACTCCTTAGGTTTCTTGACCTTTTATAGATGTGCCCTTACCTTGTCTCCCAACTAGGCCTCGTTAACCATCAAACATTGAACCAGAAGTTCACACATGCTAACAGTTAATGATTATGCAAAGAACAAGGCAGAGGGAATATTGTGCACAGAAATTTAGAGGGAGTTTCTGGTGTTGCTCCACTTCCAACAAGCCTATTTAGTATCCCAACAGAGTCACTCAAGGAATCATAAACATTTCTCTGCTACCAACAAGCCTATTTAGTACCCTGACGGAGTCATCAAACCAACCCTTTTTGCAAGAAGCCTTTCTCAATCCTTTACCCTTTATTCAATTTTATTATTTGTATGTGAAAATTGGCATTATTTATTAGGCATTTATTTCACCAGGGTGGATGAGGGATTCTAACTTGTTCTACGGGAAAGAGAGGTTGCTCTTTGCTTGACAGAAACTAAACGATTTTCTATTTTAGGGTTTTCCCTCATGCCAAGCTTCTGCATCTCATCTCCAACTAATAGGTGAATAGTGAAAACAAGCCATTGAAATATTAAAGACCATGTCGAGCATAGGATTCAGGTTACGAGTATAGGTCAAATGTACTGATTAGAGTTCCCCACAAACACATGTTCTTAATTTTCTTGCTAATGAGTCAGAATCGTAGGAAATATGTTCAGGATGCATTTTTTATGACTGGTTCTAAGAGATAGGGTGCCTTATGGTCCAACCACCACAGTCACAGGAAGCCATTAGGGTTAGGCATTAGAGAAATTTTCAAGTCTAAATGAGCCTCCTAAGGAATATCATAAAATAATAGTGGAAATAATAAAATTAGATTAGATTACATTATCAAATTTTAGAAGGAAAAAAGAAAAACTATTTTTTCATTTTATCTCTTTAAGGTTTTACTTAAATTTTGAGTAGGAGCACTTATTGGATGCGAAATTTAATTCGTCATCCAAGGAGTACCCATGTTGCATACTTTTGATGAACCATGCTACACAAAAAAAAAGAGAAATACATTAAAAATGTAATCCAAGAATTACCCATGTTGCATACTTTTGATGGACCCTGCTACACGAAAAATGAGAAATACATGAAAAATGTGATTGCAATCACAAGTTTCATGTATTTCTCATTTTTTGTGTAGCAAGATCCATCAAAAGTATGCAACATGGGTACTCCTTGGATGAGGAATCAAATTTGGCATCCAACCAGTGCTCCCGCTCAAATTTGAGTAAAACCTTAGGGAGATAAGTTGAAAAAATAGTTTTTATTTTTTCCTTCTATTATTTGATGATGTAATGTAATCTTATTTTATTATTTCAACAATCATGTTTTTCATGTATTTCTCATTTTCCATCAAAAGTATGAAACATGGGTACTCCTTGGATGAGGAATTAAATTTGGCATCCAAAGAGTACTCCTGCTTGAAATTTGTTTAAAATAGTAGGGAAATAAGTTGAAAAAGTAATTTTTTTTTTTTATCTTTTAACTTTTTTACTCCAAAAATGGTGAATCGTCCCCCATGGTTGACAACATCATCTTGAATCTTATTGGTTCTTATAAAGTTGATTTTGGTTGTACATTTTTGTTTTGAGGCCCATTTTAGACCTCAAAATTTCTCTAATGGGTTTCAGCATTAGCGCAAGATGACCAAGGAAGCTCTGTTAGGGTTTCAACAAGTATGAAAAGTTCAAAGCAATCTTCTAGGATTTGAGTGCATGCAAAAAATCATACGAAAGCTCGTCACAACACCAAAGGTTCGAAGGGCTCCAAGCTCATGTAGGCTCGTGCACTGGCATGCAACAAAGAGCAAATGCATGGTTAGGTCAATGGTCAAAGTATGTTATGCAAGAAGGTGAATGCACGATGTAATGCAGTAGGCTAGGCTAACATGCAATGCAATGCAATGTTAATGCAAGGAAGAAGTCAACTAATACAATAAATATTCATGCAGTGCTCATGTAGTAAATACAACACAAAGGATGAAGGCATGATAAATGCATTAGATTATGCAACAAACTAACTACATGTGATAAAGTTACATACAACCAAAGCATATTTGAACCCTAAAACCATAAAGAAAATCCTAACTAGCAAACCCTAATTAGCAAACTTGGACAAGTAAACCCTAACTATCCTAAACCTAAAACCCTAATTTAACTAAAGAGGAGTTTGGGTTGTGAAATCAAACTTCCAATGCAGCCACCATAGCAGTTCTCAACCTAGAAAAAAAAATATGTCAACGATTAAAACAAGTATAAAGAATTGTGCAAAAATAACAATGCTTACAACAATGTAAACTTTGAAACGGAACTATAAACTCAAAACGGTAACTCTGGCAAAAAAACCCCAAAAAAACATGAAAAATGGTGCTAAAAACGAAAAGTGCGTATACTGGAATGATGGTTTTTTTTAGGGTCAATTTTCAACATTTTTAAAAAATGCCAGTAAACCCGAATTTTAATGTGCAAAAAAACAGTTGTTTTTTAGGAAAAACACACTAATGTTTTTGCTAGAATAACATTTTTCTTTCCTAAGTATAATTTCAACATGTTTTAGTAATGACGATAAATTTAAAATTCTATTAGTTTTCATCCATGTCATTAAACATATAATAACATGACACTTAAGATCACTAAAATTCTAATTGTTTTCAACCTATAACGTTAAGGACACAAAAAAGGTTGGAAAATTTCAACCATAAAATTAAAAAACCATGACATTATGAACAATTACGTGACTAAATTAATCAAAATGTCATTATTTGTAGATTGAATGAAACATACATTATATCTCTAATTTATTGTTGATTGTATATATTCTAAACAATAAAAATCATCATAATTAAAACATATAATCCAACAACGTAAAAATGACTCATAACTTCTGATTTAACACCATATGGAAATCAGAATTTTTATTTCAAGATAGGATGCAAACATCAGTTATATAAACTATCTTAAAAAATTATTCAAAATCACTCATATTTTCTTGCACACCATCAGAATTGACATCTCCAGACGAATGATTGGATGCAGATGAAGATGTTCCATATTCTTCTCTTTCATCAACTAGTGCCCCAACTGAGTCCACATGAATGCCCACCATTTCAGGTTTCAAAATTCTTATGGATCTACGACTAGTTTCAGCAGACGCCCATCTCAACATTGTTCCTTCTGATAACAACTTTTTTAGAATCTCTATCATCTTGAAGCAAAGAGTTCCTCTCTTTGTTAAATTGAAGTCATAAACAAGTATGTCAACATCCTCCAATTTTAAGAGGTCTGTGCGGCGACGATTTATATTTGTCCCCTTTCCTTTTCTCTTTCCACCAATTTTTTTATCAACTACCATCTCTGGATTATACACACCATTGAATGGGTGTGTATTTGTGGCATACCAATGTACTTCAACACCTGTAACATCTTCATTTTCTGTAACGACCTTTATAACCTTAGCAACCCAGAATGGATAGCCATTGGGATCTCCATCTGCTAGCACTGCGATCATGCAACCCTCCTTAATATCTTGTATTGAAGCCCTGTAAAGGTCTTCCATGGCTTCACATTGTGCATGAGATCTTCTAGAACCAATATACATCTCTCCTTCATATGCTTGTGAAGAATTAATAATACCTTGAGATTGTTGTTGTTCAACAATATTTCTTTCCTCATGTTCATTTGACACATTTTGTGGCCAAATAAATGGATTTTTCAAAGATATGTCTTCATTTGTTGTTCTTGAAATGATATTACTTTGATTATTGAAAAAGGACTCCCACCAAACTGAATCAGCAATTCCAAAGTACTCATATCTATATCTAATACATTTTTTTATTTCTTCTAGATAATCATAATAATTTATATCTCTATTTTGTCTGCGTGCATTATGAACTTTAGCAACTGATTGTAATAACAATATATTTGATGCAAATATTGGACGATCTAGAAAGAACTTCAAAAATTTCAAACCTGATGACAGTGCCCATTCTGCAGTAGTTGAATACTTCTTGCCCCATATTAGTGTTTTCCCATCAATTGTTTTGATACAAAATTGATGTTGGAAGCTAATGCCATTAAATTGTTCAATACATTTCTCCTCACCATGCGATCCCAGAATAAATCTTCGCATGCCAACAGTTTCTTCCAACACATCAAAAGTAGGCTCTGGCATGTATGATTTCTTAATACATTCAATTAATGATGGAAAGCTCCCAACATCCTTCCTCCTCAATGTGACTGAAAAACAACTAAACATCTGATCAATATGGTCATGAGTGTGCCCAACAAGAAGGAAACCAACCTTTATCTTCTAAAAAATTCTCAATTCAACAAGCACTTTTAGATATCCAAAAATGTTAAAATTGGCAACTAGGGCCAAACTCCATGTGGGTCATATTATTAATGGAAGCTGATATTTTTCTTGGATCCCTCTCATTGAGAGGTGTAGGATTGATCTAAAGGTCATCCGATTCCGATAATTATTCATGGAGATATGAATTTATTTGTGTTATGGGACAATTCATCAAGGTCGGTCAGCGACCAAATAAACCCCACTTGTACTCAACGTTTTAGTATAAATAGAGGTGGCCTTCAAGTCATTTTCAACACACTTGGGATATCTTCCTCTCTACTTTTCTTTGGGTTTTAGTAAGAGGAGAGATCCTAAGGGATAACGCTACCCTAATCTAGAGGGCAGAAGCCGAAACTGTCGGGAACTGTCGAAACTGCTAGAACTGTTGGGAACTGTCGGAACCATCAGGAACTGATGGAACTAATGGAACTGCCGGAATAGCCAAAACAGTCGTCACAGCCGAACTACCGGAACTGTTGAAACTGTTGGGAACAGTCGAAACTGTCGGGAACAGTCAGAACTTCAGGAACAACCGGAACTGTCGAAATAGTTGGAACTGTCGGAACTGCTAGGAATTGTCGGAATTGTCGGAACTGCCAGGAACTGTCGGGAACACCCAGAACTGTCGGAACTATCGAAACTGCCAGGAAGTGTCAAAACTGCCGAAATTTCTAGAACTACCGGGAACATCTGGAATTGTCGGGAAATGTTGGAACTATCGGAACAACCGGAACTGTCGGAACTATAGGGAATAGCCAGAACTGCGAAGCATCTGTCTCTGAAGAAGAGCAGCATGCAAGGGACAGCTAACGAACATTGGGACAGTTGTATGGTACTTAGCAACAAAAACACCAAGCATGTAATGTTACAGCTAGCATGCGAGGGACAGCTAGCATGCAACAACAAGCATGTTAAGGGCAGCATGCTAGGGACAACAAGCAAGCAAGGTGCAACTAGAGCATAGGTCAGTACGGCAACATCGTGTAGCAATGGCACATAATGCAATACAGTGATGGCGACAGTGATGATTAATGAAGCGTGATGATGGGTGCAGCATGGTGAGGTGTAGCATGATGATGAAATGCAACACAATGATAGGTGAAGGAGTCGCCTTAGAGAATTAGTTGAAGCAGCATGTCTTCAATTGATCTCATGTATCATCTTCTTAGAGATGATCTTTGCTCTTATCTAGATAAGTCAAAGTGTTGACTTCTGTTGTAAGCATACTATCTCTCTATGTGTTGAACTATTGAAGAACATATAAGAAGAATTGATCAAGGGTTTCCCCACACTAGGGTTTGTCCCTAGCTAGCACCACATCTTGTGTCCTCTTGTCTTGGCTTGTCTTCTACGATTTATGTTTATGTTCTATCTGCAGTTTACTTTAATGCTGATGTGATTGCTAATCTGGAAAATATATTTAGCTAACTGTGAACATTGAAATAAATTGCTCTAAGCATAGAACATACCTAAAATTAACATGGTATCAGAGATGAGGTGAAGACAATGCCCAAGCAAGAGTGAAAGAGCAATCACCGAAGACAGTGATGGCCTTCCTCATCCCTCTTCAAATTCATCGAGGGTGAAGTCGAAGTAGAGAATATTATCAGAATGGCGCAGCGGAAGTTTCTGATGGCCTACCTAAAGATCACTTCATTGGGAAGTCTGGATCTAAGGGTGGAAGGAAAAGCAAATTCCTTGGTTGAAATAATTTCAGCCATTATGCGAAGGAGTGTCTGAATGGCAAAGACACATCTCTTGACGAAGATAACAATCATTCTAGGGACATCTTCAATGATCAAAGGAATGATAGATAATGTAGGTCATCAAGGAAATGGCCGACTGTTCAAAAAAAAAAGCAAGGAACCCCAGGTATGAAGAATCAAATGTTGTTTTTGATAAGATAAAGAAGCGTTATCTTGTATTGGCCCTCTCCTTCAAATTCTTTGGGAATCTAGCTTATTGATTGTAGTGCTTCAAGGCACTTCATCGGATAGTAGGGTGCACTCTTTAATTTGGTAGAGATGGAAACAATCGTGGGATTATACTTGGAGCCGATGCCACCTATCCTTGAAAGGGTGTAGGGAATGTTAACCCTCAATTGAATGAGGGTAACTTGATTCGTTTATAGAATCTCTTTTATGTACCTGATCGCAAGAAGAACCTGGTGTCCATTTCGACAATGGAAGTCAAAGGTTACAGGGTGGCACTCATCGATGGAAAGGTACGTGTTTGAAAATAGAATTTTCAAAGATGTTTTTGAGTTCAGGGTTGTATTAAGTTGCAGGATGTCCACTAGGGACCATGTCCATTGACACATAGCACCAAAGGTCTATGAGTCAGATGGTGAGAGGGATGCCTAAATTAGAGCATGAAAATACATGTCTGAGATGTACTGAAAGAAATTCTTACAAAGGAACCATTCCCCTCATGTAGCAGGTCCACGGGTTTGGAACAACCCGAGGGGTTTGAGATTCATGATCAGGAATCTCAGGTATGTAGGAGGAAGAAAGTCCTCTATGGCTTGAAGCAAAATTCCTCAGGTGTAGTATGAGAGGATTGATAACTGTCAGATGAAGCTAAGATTCACTAAGAGTGAAGCCGATCCAAACCAGTGTTTGAAGGTTGTGGATGATAGACCTCTCATACCAGCGCCTTCTGAGGACGACCTATTTCAAATAGGTGCAGACCCTCTCACTTGCAAAAGTAAGAGGGAGTTGGATTCAGGATGTGGAATGGTAAACTGCAAGTCCGTGACTAGCTCGAGGATCTTAACTTTCAAAAGTTATATGGTGATGATGCCTGACAAGATTTGGGAAATGCCTCTGAGTTCCATAAAATCATTTGCATTGATGTTCTTGGTGAACTTCCATCCGGACATATGTTTTGCAGTTAGCATGGTGAGCTCATATTTGGTTGAGCCTCACTAGATTGGTGCTAAGAATCTTCTTAGATATCTTCAGGGCACAATCTCTCATGGATTGAGATACACTGCCGAAAACATGAAGCTGCATGGTTATTCGAATGCTGACTGGGTAGGTAGTGTGGAGGATCACTAGAGCACTTCTCAACGTTGGTTCTCTTTGGGTTCTGCTTCAATATCATGGATGAGCAGGAAGTAGAAGTCGGTTGCTATAAGCACCACCGAGACCGAATACATAGCTCCGAGTATGATCCCGTATGAAGCTTCCTAGTTGTGGAAGCTCTTTAGTGAGTTGTTTGTACACATGATGAATACCACTGTAATTCTCTATGACAACCAGTGGGGGGATTCGACTAGTGAGGAATCTCGCATTCAAAATATGGTAAGTCGATGAGCAAGGAGGCTCCATCCCATTGTGACTGATGTACAAGTCGTAGACATTTTGTCAAATCCTTGGGAAAGGTCAAATCTGTGACTTTCCCGAATGACTTGGAGTCGTTGAGAGACCTTCTTATAAGGGTCCTACATGTTGCATGCATTGAGCTCTGGGAGCTCGGGGGGGACTTGGGGTACTTACTGGAACAACATACGACCACAAGGCAACTCACCCTCCCCTAGTGGTGCATTATGAATAGGATGATTAGTTCTCCTGTGGGTCGGGATGATTAGTTCTCCTGTTGGCCGCGATGATTAGTTCTTCCATGGCAACTGTGGAACAGTACGATTAGTTCTCCTGTGGGTCGGGATGATTAGTTCTCCCGTGGCAATAGTGAAACATGATGATTAGTTCTCCTATGGGCGAAGATGATTAGTTCTCTTATGGCAACTGTGGAAAAGGATGATTAGTTCTGTTGTGGTTCGGGATGATTAGTTCTCCCGCGGCAACTGTGAAATAGGATGATTAGTTCTCTTATGGGCCAGGATGATTAGTTCTCCCGTGGCAACTGTGAAACAAGATGATTAGTTCTTCCGTGGCAACTGTGGAACATAGTGATTAGTTCTCCTATGGGCCAGGATGATTGTTCTCCCGTGGCAACTGTGAAACAGGATGATTAGTTCTCCTATGGGCCAGGATGATTAGTTCTCTTGTGGCGACTGTGGGGCAGGATGATTCGTTCTCCTGTGGATAGGATGATTAGTTCTCCTGTCGAGGCATCCTACCCATGTAGTCTGGGACTCATGGGAAGTACCTCTCATCTGATCAATGAGCAGGGAAATGAGGTTAGGGACCATGATTAGTTCTCCTATGGGTTGGGATGAGTAGTTCTCCTGTGGCGACTGTGGGGCAAGATGATTCATTCTCCTATGGATAGGATGATTAGTTCTCCTGTCAAGGCATCCTACCCATGCAGTTTGGGACTCATGGGAAGTACCTCTCATCTGATCAATGAGCAAGGAAACGGGGTTAGGGACCATAGTAGTACTATTGATGGATGCATCGTTGTATCTACCGTACTCCCTATGCTAGGATGACCTCCATTGATCTGGGATCAACGAAACTGATCTGGGATCAGTATGAGTGGTTTGAGACACTCTCTTGTGATATTGATCTGGGATCAATAAAACTAACTTCGGGTCAGTAAGAGTGATGTGACACTCTCTTAAAATGAAATTGACTTCGGGTCAGTAGAGAATGGTATGAGACATTCTCGATCAATTCTTCTTCTTCATGGTTTCAGCAGTGCAGGGCACTAATGGCAGTGATAGTACAGTTGAACATATGGATCAGCGGATGGAGTTCTCCCTAGTTGAAAGGGAGTGTTAAAATTGGCAACAAGAGCCAAACTCCATGTGGATCATCTTATTAATGGAAGCTGATATTTTTCTTGGATCCCTCTCATCGAGAGGTGTAGGATTGATCTAAATATCATCTTATTCTGATAAGTATTCATGGAGATATGAATTTATTTGTGTTATGGGACAATTCATCAAGGTCGGCCAACAACCGAACAAACCCCACTTGTGCTCAATGTTTTAGTATAAATATAGGTGGCCTTCAAGTAATTTTCAACACACTTGAGATCTCTTCCTCTCTACTTGACTTTGGGTTTTAGTGGGAGGAGAGATCCTAAGAGATAACGCTGCCCTAATCTAAAGGGCAGAAGTCGGAATTTTCGGAACAGCGGGAACTGCCAAAACTGAAGGAACTGCCGGAACAGCCAGAACAGCTGGAACAGTCGAACTACCAAAACTGTCGGAACTGTCGGGAATAGCTGAAACTTCCGAAACAGCCGAAACAGTCGGAACTATCGGAACAACCAGAACCGTCAAAATTTTTGGAACTGTCGAGAACTGCTAGGAACTATTGAGAACTACCGGAATTGCCGGAACTACTGGGAACTGTTGGGAACTGCAGGAACTACCGAAACTGTCGGAACTGCCAGGAACTGTTGGGAACTGTCGGAACTGCCAAAATTGTTGGAACTATTGGGAATCGCGGGAACTGCCAGAACTGTCGGAACATCTGGAACTGTCGAAACTATCGGAACTGTCGAGAACAACGGGAACTGCTAGAACTGCTGGGAACTGTCGGAGCATCTGTCTCCGAAGGAGAGAAGCATGCAAGGGATAGCTAACTAACATTAGGACAGTTGTATGGTACTTAGCAGCGAATACACCAAGCATGCAATGTTACAGCTAGCATGCAAGGGACAGCTAGCATACAAGGGACAGCTAGCATGCAACAGCAAGCATGCTAGGGACAACACGCAAGCAAGGTGCGGCCAGAGCATAGGTCAGTATGGCAACATGGTGTAGCAATGGCACATAATGCAGTACAGTGATGGGGACAATCATGATTAATGAAGTGTGATGAGATGTAGCATAGTGATGATGGGTGCAGCATGGTGCAGTGCAGTGAGGTGCAACATGATGACGAAATGCAACACAACAATAGGTGAAGGAGTCACCTTGGAGAATCAGTTGAAGCAGCATGTCTTCAACTGATCTCATGTATCATCTTCTTAGAGATGATCTTTGCTCTTATCTAGATAGATCAAAGTGTTGACTTCTGTTGTAAATGTACTATCTCTCTTTCTCTCTACTAAACTATTGAAGAACATATAAGAAGAATTGATCAAGGGTGTCCCCACATTGGGGTTTGTCCCTGACTAGTGCCACATCTTGTGTCCTCTTGTCTCGGCTTGTCTTCTGCGATTTATGTTTATGTTCTATATGCAGTTTACTTTAACGTTAATGTGATTGCTAATCTAGAAAAGATATTGAGCTAACTGTGAAAATTGAAATAAATTGCTCTAAGCATAGAACATACCTAAAATTAACAAAAAACAATCTGATTTGTGTTTTCACGGCAAGTGTTGTCCAATTGTAAATACAAAACTTCAGGACCAGACCAATGAGAAAGCACATCATGAATTATGGTTACTATCAAATTTGCATCATTATGAATATTTGGAGCTGTGAAGTACACCTTTGGCACCATTTTCCCATTGAATACCATACAACCGACCAAGTGATACTGAATAAAATTTTCCTCTTGTAAATTTTTGGGTGTGCGAACAAAATGTGGTATAAGTGTTTTCTTCTGGTCCATACCATCAATTATCAAACCCAAATATTTATTTGGATTATCATAACACTTCTTTCGATGTTTGTACAACTTTTTCCTTTCACTTGTTTGTTGTTCGCGATGCTCCTGAAGTTCTTTGACAATGGAATCTACACAACATAAAAGAAAGTCATTAAGAAATATGTTTCATATTTGATGACTATACAATTTTAAAATTTAAAGTTATGAATGATTACCTCTTTCTGACCCTTCACATTTATCCCATTTTTATTTAAGAGAAGCACATGCACAGCAAATCCCCATCTTTGTCTTCTTAGGAATACAGGCATTGTTGAATTATTTCTTCCATACCTTCACAAAATATTGATATGTAATAAATCGACCATGTCCCTCAGCACCTTCTGCATATTCTTTGTATAAGTTGTAGATTTCTTGTCTTAAGAAATTATCTGGAATATGTATTGTCTCTCTATTTGGCATATATTCTCCATGCTTTGAAAAGAAATCTTTCATCCATGACATTGCAGAGTTTGATAATGGCCAAAAGTATTATTTATGATGTACTTATGAATAAAATGTGGGATCCTTTTCCAAATTTTCTTGGATTCTTGAGAGACGAAAATTACCCATTGAATGAAACATTTTGAAATCCTTTCTATAGATAAAGAAAGACCCAATATGATAATCATAACTTGACAATGTATATTGCATGCACCCCACTAGATAAAAAATTTGCATGCTTTTATTCATTGACAAATATCTCTTCCTTTTCTCTAATGCAAACTTGAAATCCATATGTTTTAAGCAATCTTTTTGACAACATTCACTTGAAATGAGAGCGCTGATAGAACTTCTTATCATCAGATATTCTACTCTACCCCTTGTATAACTAGAACATCATGGATTGATACGAAAAGGTCTGCTCATACTCCTCGATGCAATATTTCCTGGCAACATCTCCATCATTGGATCATCATTTGTATAAGCTTTTTCATCATCATTCTGAAGAATGTTATCCTCACTATGATCATTTGTGCTTTTGAAATACTGACTTGGGGTATATTCTTCATCTTCCACTTCTTCAGTGCTATTGTCATAGTCCTTAGAATTAGGACTAAATGGAAAATCTGACTCGATGTTTATTGGATATTCTTCCTCATGTGCATTATTGGTGTTGCTCTCATAGTCCATAGGATTAGGACTACATCGAAAATGTGACTATTTACTTACTGAAAGTTATACATCCTTCCCTTTGTCACTACTTGTCATGCGGAAAGAGTTATTTTTGCGGACAAACCTAACCTCCCTAGGAGTCTAAGACTCTCTAGTGACAAACAAAACAAACAAGAGCAATCCTTCTCTAAAT
>APFE031072642.1:108514-178509 GCA_000404065.3 Pinus taeda
CACGCAGGCAAGGTAGAGAGAACCTGCGTACCCAGAGATAAACATGTTTTTAGTGACTTTCTCTCTTTTTTGAAGTTTTACATGACGAGCAGAGGTATTAGGCTTGACAAGGAGGATAATATGACTATTGATGGAGCCACATTAACTGCAGATAGTCATGGTGACAAATTTCAGTGTAACACTACTACTTTCATAGTCCTTAGGATTAGGACTAAGTGCTTCATCCTGTCCTTCGTCACTACTGCTCTCATAATCCTTAGGGTTAGGATTAAGTGGAGACTATGACTCTTTATTTATTTGAAAATATTCATCATTGTTGCTCTCATAGCCCATAGGATTAGGACTAATTGGACATCGTGACACTATTCATTTGAAATTATTCATCATGTTCTTCATCACTGTTGCTTTCATAGTCCATAAGATTAGGACTAACTGGACACTGGGACACTCTATTCATTTGAAATTATTCATCATGCTCTGCATCACTGTTGCTCTCATAGTCCATAGGATTATGACTAAGTGGACACCGTGACACTTCATTTTTTTGAAATTCTTCATCATGTTCTTCACCATCGTTGCTTTCATAGTCCATAAGATTAGGACTAAGTGGAATATGACACTCTATTCATTTGAACTTCTTCATCACTACTGCTCTCATAGTCCATAGGATTAGGACTAAGTGGACACCGTGACGCTCCATTATTTTGAAATTCTTCATCATGCTCTTCATCACTGCTGCTCTCATAGTCCATAGGATTAGGACTAAGTGGATGTCGTGACACTCTATTCTTTTGAAATCTGTCATCGTGCTCTTCATCACTTCTGCTCTCATAGTCCATAGGATTAGGACTAAGTGGACATCATGACACTTCATTCTTTTGAAATTCTTCATCATGCTCTTCACCAGTGCTGCTCTCATAGTCCTTAGGATTAGGACTAAGTGGAAGAATTGACTCTCTATTCACAGTGGAAGAATTTCATTATATTCATCATTATGAATCGAATTGTTACGTGACAAAGATGTTGATGCTTCACAAAATGAAACTTCACTATTAGAAAAATCCATGTCTTTCAAATAGAAAAGGTTGAATGATACAAATGTAGAATCTCCTAATGATAATATATAGCTTAAAGAATAAAAATTTCCCTCCAAAAATTTCATTTCATGTATTTCCCTTCATAATTTTCTTTTACAATTTATTGAAATATTTTAACTAAATTTTCTTATGAAATAAATCTTTTAAATTAAAATTGTAAATTAAATCTTTTACCTAAGTTAATTTATTACTTAAAGTATATAATATTTACTAGACAATTTAATGTTTTTTTAATTTTTATTATAATTAAAACAAATTAATCACACATTCATCGTGCTATAAAACAATTCTGTAATGTTCGCTTTGTCATTGTTCCCTATTTCGCCATAACAAAATTTAGATCTTAAAATTTATAAACGCAAATTAATCCCATATTAATTGTACGATAAAACAATTATGTAATTTCTGCTATATGATAAATCTCATTATCACTATTTTTCACATCACATCAAGGTTTTTCAAGGTTCGTTAAAAGACTTGGACTGAATTTGTGGAGCGACTATATTGCTATCAACAACATATTCAACGAAGGATTATTGCATTTGAAAGGTTAGTTTCTTTTTTTGTTGTGTGCAAATTTTAAAATTAAATAAGTTTAATGAGTTTTTATTTTATTTTTACAAAATAAAAATTTCAATGATACAGATTTACCCACTACATCCGAAGTGGGCGTGGTGGGCCCGGTCATTCTCTCGATGGCCAAACAGCCCCGTGGGGGAGGGGCGGGGGGTTGGTTTCCTAGCCCCCGCCCCACCTTGGCAGCCCAATGGCCGGCCGAGGCAACAGGCCATTGGGTCGTCGAGGTGGGGTGAGGAACTAGGCACCAGGGTGGGGCGATGGGATGGCCGCCAACATGTCCCCCACCCCAGCAACCCAACGGGCAGCCCCCACCCCACCCCAGCAGCCCAACGGCTGATTCTGAGAATCAGCCTGCCACCCCGATGGGTCGTTGGGCGGCAAGGGTGGGGCGGCGGGGTTGGGCCCAACGGCCAACCCCCACCCCACCCTAGCAGCCCAATGGCTGATTCTAAGAATCAGCCTGCCACCCCAACGAGTCGGTTAACAACAGGGGTGGGACGGGAGGATTAGCACCCAATCCCCTGCCGCACCCCGGTGGCCCAACGGCCCACTGCCACGGCCGGTTGGTTAGTCGTCGGACTGGGACGGGGGGTTGGCGGCCATGGCATCAAAGAAGATTTTTGTGAATCTTTCTAGACCAAATATGGTTAAAGGTGGATCCTCAAAAAACATTGTTGAACGAACCAAACCTGAGCTGATAGCTACAAATCTTTCAAGTGCCTCAAACGATAAGAAGACGATTTCATACTGGAAGAAATCAAAAGAAGTGAAACTTCTATGAAATGTTTGGTATGTGAAAAAAAGAGAAAGCGGAGATCTACAAATATATCTATATGTTGATATACCTAACAATAATGAATTTATGAGGTGTTGGGAAGGTCATAGACATGTGTTTAGTACCAGGAAGTGAAGTTGTTTATATACTTACAAAACCACCCAAGTCACATGAAAGGATTAAGTGTCATGTGTATTATTCATTGTATGGCACGAGAGATGTATCTACAAAGTTGTGTAAACAAATCGTAAATGAGATGACACAAAAAATCTTAAGTATTGTTATTTATATTTGTGTTTTGTGTTATTGTAACTGTCTCATTATATTTTTATAACTTAGTTTTTATTGACATGTGATATTTTGTTTGACAGAAATTTGTTGGAAGTGTTTCAATTATGTTCAGAGGCATTCATTTCATCGAGCATGATATTATGAATGTTGTCAGCAATTTCTACTCTGTGTCAAAAGAAGATATGGCAAACAATCAAAAGGTAGTAATTCATGATGCTACAAAACTACATCCAAGGGATCAGAAAAAAAAATGCCTCTAGTGAATAAATCTAGAAAAGGTAGGCAGGTTACTTTTGAAGATGAGGAAGTTGAAACTGACATTAAAGAATATGTTGTCGTTACTGAGGATGACAATGGAACTGATGTTAAAAAGGAGAATAGATGTAAAAGACTAAAAGTAACAATGCCCAAGAATAAATCTGTTCTAGTTAATGATGAGAATGTTATGAGGAAGAAAAGTAAAGTTGAACATTCTCAAGTAGTCATTACCAACAGTGAAGATCCTAGTGAAACTTTAAAAGACAGCAGAGAAATCATTACATCAGGAGCTGATTTAGGGGATGACATTATTAAAACAAAACAAAATGTTATTCGACGGATCTTGACAAAGACCAACATAATTGAGGGTAGTCGTACATTTCATCTTAATGTGAGACAAATCTATAAAGCAAGTGAAGGACAATGTAAATATCAAATCAGAAAGCCACACCACTTACATGTTCACAATTTGAAGACATTGATTAGGTACAATCCATATGCTCATGTGGTTAATTATGTGTTTCTTGTTGATTCAGTTCAAGTTCCCAACAAAGAAGCATTTGATAAGTCAAAATGTTTTGAATACAATTATTATGTGCTTAGTGGGAACCATTCTATAGAAGCTCAAATATCACTGATGGAGGAATATCCCAATAACCCATGTTTTGAAACAATGAAATTTATCAATTATGTTGGTTTATCATATATGAAAGCAAAGTTAGTGGCATGAGATCATAATTCAAATAATGAATATAGGATGTCTATGACTTTCATCCAAAGGATTAGATTTATTCGTAGTGAGTTTGAAGAAAAATGTGGTGGGGATAAGATAAATGTTACTATAGATTTCCGAAAGGAATGTTGTATGGAAATATGCTATCAAATTGAGGAAAAAATCAAATCAAAAAGTGACAAAGTAAATACCGAATTATTCATAGGCGTCGATAACCTTTTTCCAGTTGGCATTTAGAAGTTGAGAGATATGGGAATTGATTAATGAAATTTTTAGCATGTGGGAGAACATTGGCATTAAAAACCAGAAGACCAAAAGGTCTAAACCATTGATATGTAACAATAGTAAATAAGGTCCTAAAATAAAGCAACTTCCACAAAATATGACTATCACACCTTGGAGAGCATTGCAAGGAGTGAAGGATGAAAAACTTGTCAAAGCAATATTATCTCGTGTGAGGTCAAGGGAATTATCATTAGAGGAAATGTTCGAGGAATTTCAAAAATAAGTTTCTTGAATTATGTTTACTTATTTCTATATTATAATTTTCTTTTAAATATAACATATTGTTCTTGGTAGTATTTGTTATACATATCATTATATTAACTTTTTTTTACTTTATCTATGCAATCACAAATTTTACATGAAAATGCAAGAACAAATGGTTAAATTGTTGAATGAAGATAGTTGGGATGATGTTGTATGCAACTATCCAGATTCAAGTTCTACATCATCAATAAAGAAAAAAAAAATTATCTTGCATTTAAAAAGGTATGTTGATTTATACATTCATTTTTATTCATCTGTATACTATTTTTATTTTATAACATATACATATATTTATTTATTTTATTAAAGATGACGAAGGATGCAAATGGAACACCAGATAGTTTCAGAACCTTCATTGAAAAATTAAGATCAAAAGATTGAAGAAGCAACATCTTAGGAATGTTGAACTTGATCCAACTCTTACTCATTTCATTTGGAATGGGTTTAACACTATTCAATATCAAGTAATACAAGGCAACTATGAAGACATTGCTAAACTCATACCTAAAAGTGATTACGTCGTAGTTATTACAGATATTCCCCTTGGTTTCAATATCCCAAACATTGACTATGATAGTGACCCTTATACTTATCAAGCTCTCAGTGAAGTGGTTGCGGAATTTCTATAAGTCACATCATCACCATTATGGAGATTTGTGACATTTCATTCAGACACGATTGGTAATGTCATTGTCAAGCTTCAAGGGGAAAACAAACTCAAGGATGCAGCTTACATGGTAAGACGTTGAAAATGTATATTTCATTAATGTTAAAAAATTCATTTATGTCAAGTTAATTGAACTTTCACTATTTCATGTTACATACAAAAGTCAAATCTTCTTAACCGTGAAGATCAACCATTTATAAATGATTGTAAGTTCATCCATATTGATAGTTGGAAAAAAGATTATAGCTATATGCCTATGATTTTTAATCGGGTAGATGGAAAGAGTCATAGTCAAGTACTGGCTTATGATATTGTTGTGAGAAAACTAACATATGAAGACAAAGAAGCAAAAGCAGAGATAGTTAACCATTATAAAAAAACCATAGTTATTAATTAACTATCTTATAGACATATGCTCAAATGAAAGATATTGGGTTCTGGATTTATTTTCTAGCTCAGGTAAATTTTATTATATGGAATTGAATTTCAATATTTTCTTTCTTAATTTATATGTCATTGTACTAATTTACTTCATTATTTCTTTTGTGTTTGATAATTAGGTATAACACTAGCATGTGTCTTCAAAAATGAAAAAAATTGCATTGCCATTGAAAAAGATCTAGTACAGTGGAATTTTATTCAACAAAGAATTAATGCTCGTTAATTTCTTCCAGATGCAATGCAAGAAATTGGGTTGAAGAAAGGGGACTTTAGTGAATCATGTGTGGCAAAAAATGCAAAGGAACCTCAACTACCATTACATGGAATGATTGGAAAGGCATACATTGGGAGATTCACAAACATCAAAGATCTATTAAAAGAGGAAAATGAGCAAAATGAAGCAGAAAATATTGTGGAAGAAGAGAATGATGAAACTCTAGAGGATGAAGAGTTTGGATTACGTGATATTATTGATTAAATTTAAGTTATGCTTGGAAATCAAACTCAATTTTTGTAACTATTAATTAGTTGTACTTGTAATGTTTTGACTTTGACATTTTATGAGAAGAATAAGCATTCAATTAATGTTGTTATGTGTTCAATATTTGTATTATGTGATTTTCGCATTAATTTTTACGTTAATCATTATTTTTTGAAAAAAATAGTAATTATTATTATTTTTTTGACATGAAATTCATAAAAAAAAGAATACTATTATTTAACCATTTTTAGTTATAATTTTCCTATAAAAATTGTGATTTTGACATGTCATTTCTAGAAAAAAATAACAAAGAATTATCAAAATGTGTAATTTTTTAGTTATATTTATGTTGAAAATGGTTATTTTTATGTTAATTGTTAAAAATTATTGTTTTTTAGAGACAATTATTTCATGTGCATTGAAAAAATAATTAACGATGTATAAATATGTAGAATATCGAAACTTCAAAATATCAACCTTCTTTAAATATGCAAAACAATAGAAACCTCACTATAAAAAAATATGAAGAAGAAAACCACTTCAAAAATTGTTAAATTTACAAAATAATTATTTACATTTCATACATTAGAAAAATTAAAGTCAAAAAATAGGTCTTTTAAAAAAAGGGTCTGGTGCAAAATCACCACTTTTTTAAATCAACATGCAAATCACTAACATTCTAAAATGTAGTGTACCTAAAAAAAATTAAAGTGCTAAACACTGTTCTCTAAAAAAATATGTGTGTTCTGCATCGCTTCTTTTCAAAATCAAGTCACTTTTTTGCTATCTCTATGAAACGGGTAACCGTATTAGTTCCCGTTTCAAAGTTTACATTGTTTTACCTACGAAACATGCACAACAGCAAAGTCACACATGTTAGCAGGAAAACGTGCTAGAAAGGACTGTTCAAGCAAAAAATACCCTATTTTGGTAAACACAACAATAAACTTGAAAACCATGATCATCTAGCCATGACACACATTCATTCATGCTTAACCCTAAATTCAACACCAGTAAAGCAAGATGTCACTTGCTTGCAAAAGAATTAACTAGATAAGAGTCTTTGAACCAACGAGCAATTCTATCATGAAATTCAACATGACCAACTTGATGACTCTGTGTTAAAATTGGAAACTACGGCCAAACTTCATGTGGATCACCTTATTTATGGCAGCTAATATTTTTCTTGGATTCCTCTCTTCGAGAGGTGTAAGATTGATCTAAAGATCATCTGATTCCGACATGTATTTATGGAGATATGAATTTATTTGTATTATTTGACAATTTGTTAAGATCGGCCAGTAAGCAAATTACCCCCAGCTCAACCTTAGCGTTGCATTTAAATAGAGGAGACCTCAAGTCATTTGAGGAGCACATCACTCATGACCTCTCTCTCCACTCGTTTGGGTTTGTCCTATCACAAGGAGGACGTGGTGGAAAGAAAGGCCACAAAGGAGCCCTAGCCGCAGTCAAAGGGAGATCCCTAGCCGTAGTTAAAGAAGAAGACCTAGTCGCAGATTGAAGGGAGATCTAGCCGTAGTCATCTAAGGAGCCCTAGCCACAGTCAAAGGGAGATCCCTAGCCAAAATTAAAGAAGATATATAGTCATAGATTAAACGGAGATCTAGCCGCAGTCAAAGGAGCCCTAATCCGCAACGAGGAGGAGGCTTAATCCATAGCAAAGAGAGGTTGATCCGCAACAAAGAGAAAGCCCTAATACACAGCTAAGGAGAGACCCTAAGATGTAGCAAAAGAAGACCCAGTCATAGATCTAAGGAGCCCTAATATGTAGCTAAGGAGAGACCCTAAGCCACAGCAAACGGAGCCCTAATGCAACAAGAAGAAGCTTGTTGACAGTGTGAAAGAAGCATGAGTTGCTATAGGTGACAGCGTAGTGATAAAGGTTATTTCCAGGCATGGGTTAAGGACTACTTGGGCATGTTGGAGGATGTCGTAGTTACAGCTAGCTTCATTACTAGGCTGCAATCCATAACAGGCAGCTAAGGTTGTTCCAAGGCAGCGTTGAAGTGAACAATGCTTGCAGGAGGCAGTGTGGCATAAGGGAAGACTCTCCTAGGTGGACTTCAGCTCTAGAAGGGCTTAGTTTGCTGACAGCGTGGAGGGTTAAGGGTTGCATATTGTGCCCTAACCAGAATTGTAGGAGCAAGCAAACAGTGGAGGACAACAGCATTTTGTGGAGTGTTGGGTCAAAGTGTTGACTGGATTGGATCATGATTGTAGCAGCCTTTTGTTTCCATGTGAAGGATATTCCAAGGAGTTGAAGGATTTTCCTAGGAGCAGAACCAGCAGTGTAGTTTTTGGGCTGATTGAGCTAGTTGTTGGAAGCTAAAGTTGGTTGGGCTTGACCAAGCCATTTAGAGAAATACTATGTCTTGTTTGACTAGCATTGACTTCTCTGGTCAATGCTTTACTGTTGTTGTCATAAAATATCAGTTTTGCATATTTGTACTATCTCTCTCTTTGTTGAACTATTGAAGAATATAAGAAGAATTGATCAAGGGTTTCCCCACATTGGGGTTTGTCCCTGGCTGGTGCCACATCTTGTGTCCTCTTGTCTTGGCTTGTATTCTACTTTTTATGTTTATGTTCTATCTACATTTTACTATCATGCTAATGTGATTGTTAAACTGGGCATTGATATTGAGCTAACAAGTAAATTGAAGTAAATTGCTCTTAAGCATAGAACATACCAAAAAACATGGTATCAGAGGTGAGGTGAAGACAAAGCCCAAGAAAGAGTGAAAGAGCAATCACCAAAGACAGTTGAACAAGGACAAAAGGCTCAATGGGTTCCTCGTCCCACTTCCCGGCTGAAGACAAGCTCCGTGAAAAGTCTGACTATCACGGATGGAAGATGTCTCTTGATCTGACATTGGAAGAACAAGAAGTGTTGGACTATGTGAAGGGCAAAATCCTTCAGCCTCCTTTAGAGGCACCGGCTGCTACAAAGAGAAAGTACAACAAGGCTAAAGTCAAAGTGAAGAAGATTATCAAAGAGTCTATTGACAAGCGTCTGGTGGCCTACATCTCCAATTTGAACACCTCCAAGGAGATCTATGACAAATTGGTAAGCATGTTCAAGGTTAGTGATGCAAAACAAATTTTATTTCTCAAAAATAAGCTGAAGGATATTAAGAAGGGAAAAGACAAGGATATTTAATCCTACTTCTTAAGAATCACCGAGATCAAGAATGATCTTCTTGCGATTGGAGAAATCATGTCTGACAGGAAACTTACTATCACTACTCTTGGAGGGCTTCCACCCAAGTGGTATATATTTAGAACCATTTTTCTCAATAATGATTTAATTCCAGGGTTTGAGGAATTGTTGTCGAGATGCATTTAAGAAGAAACAAGAATGGTGGAGCAAGAAATGCCTTTTACTAAAGGCAAACCTACTTCATGCTCTGCTCATGCGAAAAGGAGAAACAATGCAGGGACTAAAGGTCAATTCCATGGAAATCCTGGATCTAAGGGAGGAAGGAAAGGCAGATGCTTTGCTTACAATAAGTTCGGTCACTATGCAAGGGAGTGTCCAAATAGAAGGGACACATCACATGATGATGATCACAATCATTCCAGGGGCAACTACAACAACAACAATTGAAAGAATGACAAGTACGATGACAAAGTAAAAAGGAATGTGGGACATCAAGGAAATGTTCGACCCTCCAAGAAAGCAAGGAACTCCAAGTATGAAGAATTGAATGTTGTTAACAATAAGAAAAAGGATTATTATCTTATATCAGCCCTCTCCACTACCTCTCCTCTGGACACTTTGGGAAATTGGCTTATTGATAGTGGTGCTTCAAGGCACTTCACCAGATACAAGGAAGCTCTCTCTAATCTAATAGAGAAAGAAACAAACTTGGAGATTATTCTTGAATCAGGGTAACATGATTCATTTACAATAAGTTCTATATGTACCTGATCTCAAGAAGAACCTGGTGTCCATTTCGGCAATGGAAGACAAAGGTTATAAGGTGGCATTCATCGATCGAAAGGTACGTGTTTGGAAAAGGAATTTTAAAGATGCTTTTACTCTTGGGTTCATGGTTGGTACTTTGTATCAAGTTGCAGGAAGTCCATTGGGGGCCATGTCTTGCAACACATCTCTACAATATGAACTATCGCATGGAGGTTTTCCCATCTTCATTACAAGGCCCTACACGATATGACACAGATGGTGACAGGGATGCATGAGTTCAAAGAAGAGCATGAAGGTATATGTCCGGGATGTACCGAGGTAAATCTTACAAGGGGACCATTCCCCTCAAGTAATAGCAAGACCACAGATGTGGAACAACGCGAGGGGTTTGAGGTTCATGACCAGGAATCTCATGTATACAGGTTAAAGAAAGCTCTTTATGGATTGAAGCAAGCACCTCGGCTTGGTATAAGAGGATTGATAGCTATATGATGAAGTTAAGATTCACTAGGAGTGAACCCGATCCAAACCTTTACTTTAAGGTTGAGGATGATAAACCTCTCATACTAGTACTTTATATGGATGACCTCTTTCTAACCGGTGCAGACCCTCTCATTCACAAACATAAGAGGGAGTTGGATTCTAAATTTGAGATGAAGGACCTAGGACTAATGCACTACTTCCTAGGGTTGGAGGTCTAGCAAAGGCCAGAAGAAATTTTCCTATCTCAAGGAAAATATGCAGTGAAGATATTGGAAAGATTTGAGATGCTGGACTGCAAGCCTATGACTACCTCGATGGAGCTTAACTTTAATAAGTTATGCAATAGTGTTGCCGGACCTGAATTGGGAAATGCTTCTAAGTATCGTCAACTCATAGGAGCACTGATGTTCTTGGTGAACTCTCGTATGGATATATGTTTTGCAGTTAACATGTTGAGCCAATATATGGTTGAGCCTCATCACACACATTGGATTGGTGCCAAGAATGTTCTGAGATATCTTCGGGGCACAATCACTCATTGACTGAGATACACTGTCGGAGATGTGAGGCTGCTTGGTTATTCTAATGTTGATTGGGCAAGCAGTGTGGTGAATTGCAAGAGCACTTTTGGGTGTTGTTTCTCTTTGGGTTCTGCTTCGATATCCTGGATGAGCAGGAAGTAGAAGTCGGTTGCTTTGAGCACCGCTGAGGCCGAATACATAGCTGCGAGTATGGCCTCTTGTGAAGTTGTCTAGTTGAGGAAGCTCTTCAGTGAGTTGTTTGGGAATGTGTTGGATACCACCATGATCCTTTGTGACAACCGAAGTGGGATCCGATTATCAAAGAATCTCTTATTTCATGATCGCTCCAAGCTCATAGACATTAGGTACCACTTTATCCGAGATATGGTACAACGAAGAGCAATAAGGCTCCATCACATTGGGACTGATGTGCAGGTCACCGATATTCTAACGAAGCCCCTGGGAAAGGTCAAATTCTTGACTTTCTGAGAGCGACTAAGAGTCGTGGAGAGACCCTCTCCTGAGGGTCCTAAATGATATGAATATTGAGCTCTGGGAGCTCCGAGGGGCATGGGGTACTTCTTGGAGCAATGAGCAACCACAGGGTGAGTGGTTCAGCCTTCCCCTAGTGGTTTGCTATGTAGGCAAGATGAGTGGTTCATCCTTCTCCTACTGAGACACAATCATAGGGTGAGTGGTCCATCCTTCCCCTAGTGATTTGTTTTGCACAGGGTGAGTGGTTTAGCCTTCCCCTATGATACCCCATGGAGACATGTAGGCAGGATGAGTGGTTCATCCTTCTCCTGTTGAGACATCCTACCCATGCAGTCTGGGACTCATGGGAAGTACCTCTCATCTGGCCAATGAGTAGGGAAATGAGGATAGGGACCATATTACTATCGATGGATGCATTGTGTACTATAGTGCTCCCTATGCTAGGATGACCGATATTGATCTGGGATCAATTGGAACTAACTTCGGGTCAATAAGAGTGGTATGAGACACTCTCTTTTTATCTAGAATTGACTTCGGGTCAGTAAGAGTGGTATGAAACACTCTCTTTCATCTGGGACTGACTTCGGGTCAATAGATAATGGCATGATACATTTTCGATCACTTCTTCTTCTTCATAGTTTAGCAGAGCAGAGCAGTGCAGAACAGTGCATCGATGGCAGAGATAGTACCGACTAACAGATTAATTAGCAAATGGAGTTCTCCCTAGTTGAGAGGGAGTGTTAAAATTGGCAACTAGGGCCAAACTCCATGTGGGTCACCTTATTTATGGTAGCTAATATTTTTCTTAGATTCCTCTCTTCCAGAGGTGTAGGATTGATCTAAAGATAATCTGATTTCAACATGTATTTATGGAGATATGAATTTATTTATATTATTTGACAATTTGTCAAGGTCGGCCAGCAAGCAAATTACCCCCAGCTCAACCTCAACATTGCATTTAAATAGAGGAGACCTTAAGTCATTTAAGGAGCACATCACTCATGATCTCTCTCTCTCCACTTGTTTGGGTTTGTCCTCTAACAAGGAGGATGTGGTGGAAAGAAAGGTCACAAAGGAGCCTTAGCCATAGTCAAAGGGAGATCCCTAGTCGCAGTTAAAGAAGAAGACCTAGCCATAGATTGAAGGGAGATCTAGCCGCAATCATCTAAGGAGCCCTAGTCAAAGTCAAAGGGAGAGCTCTAGCTGCAGTTAAAGAAGAGATCTAGCCACAGATTGAAGGGACATCTAGCTACAGTCAAAGGAGCCCTAATCCGCAGCAAGGAGGAGGCCTAATCCGCAGCAAAGAGAGGCATGATCCATAGAAAAGAGCAAGCCCTAATAAGTATCTAAGGAGAGACCCTAAGCCGCAACAAAAGAAGACCCAGCCGCAAATCTAAGGAGCCCTAATGCGCAGCTAAGGAGAGACCCTAAGCCATAGCAAAAGGAGCCCTAACGCAGCAAGAAGAAACCTGTTGACAGCGTGAAAGAAGCATGAGTTGTTGTAGGTGACAGCGTAGTGATAGAGGTTGTTTCTATGCATGGATTAAGGACTATCTGGCCCTGTTGGAGGATACCGCAGTTACAGCTAGTTGTTTTTCTAGGCTGCAAGCCATAGCAGGCAGCTAAGGTTGTTCCAAGGCAGCGTTGAAGTGAACAATGCTTGCAGGAGGCAGTGTGGCATTAGGGAAGACTCTCCTAGGTGGACCGCAGCTCTAGAAGGGCTTGGTTTGCTAACAACGTGGAGGGTTAAGGGCTGCATATTGTGCCCTATCCAGAATTGCAGGAGCAAGCAAACAATGGAGGACAACAGCGTTTTGTGGAGGAGCATTCGGTCAAAGTGTTGACCGGATTGGATCGTGATTGTAGCAACCTATTATTGCCATGTGAAGGATCTTCCAAGGAGTTGAAGGATTTTCTTAGGAGAAAAACCAGTAGTGTAGTTTTTGGGTTGATTGAGCTAGTTGTTGGAGGCTGAAGTTGACTAGGCTTGACCAAGCCATTTAGAGAAAGATTTTGTCCTGTTTGACCAGCATTGACTTCTCTGGTCAATTATTTACTGTTGTTGTCATAAAATATTAGTTTTGTATATTTGTACTATCTCTCTCTCTGCTTAACTATTGAAGAATATAAGAAGAATTGATCAAGGGTTTCCCCACATTGGGGTTTGTCCCTGACTAGTGCCACATATTATGTTGTTAAAATTGGCAACTAGGGCCAAACTCCATGTGGGTCTACTTATTCATGGCGGCTGATATTTTTCTTGGATTCCTCTTATCGAGAGATGTAGGATTGATCTAAATATCATCCGATTCTAACATGTATTCATGGAGATATGAATTTATTTGTGTTATGGGACAACTCGTCAAGGTCGTCCAACAACCAAATTGCCCCCACTTGTGCTCAACATTTTAGTATAAAAAGAGGTGGCTTGCAAGTCCTTTAAACAATCATCTCTTGTGATCTCTCTCCACTTGCCTTTGGGTTTTGGTGGGAGGAGAGATCTAGAGAGGATACGCTTCCCTAGCAGAGATGCCCTAGATCTTGATGTTGTCATGAAGAGAGATCCCTTTTCGCATATGGTATGATCGAATTCATTATAATATCTAGCTTGCATAAGGTATATCTGTGTATGTCATAATCTCTGTCCCGCATATGGAATAATCGATGGCTCGCTAAAAAGCACAGTCACACTAGCATCAAATTTCCATAGAACGTATGTAATTACAACACATTGTAATACATGTATGGCATTTCAATATGTATGGTATACTCTGTGATTTGTAATTAACATCGCACTCAATGTATAAACTCGCATTGCACTCCGTTTGCATTATATATTATCATCACACTGTGTATGACATGGTATGGCAAACAACATATGGCAGACAATGAACAACATGTATATACATGATATGGCAGACAATGTTTCTTTGACATGGCAGACAGTGTCATGGTGTGGCAAACAACATGTATATACATGATATGGCAGACAGTGCTTTGACATGGCAGACAGTGAACAACATGTATATACATGGTATGGCTGATAGGATTTTGGTATGGCAGATAATATGTATTATATGACATGGAAAACATAGTATCCATGATAGGGTAGTCTCCCTAGTGACATGATATAGTAGACTTGGCAGACAGCTTGATTGTTAAAATTGGCAACTATGGCCAAACTCCACGTGGGTCATCTTATTAATGGTAGCTGATATTTTTCTTGGATCCCTCTCATCAAGAGGTGTAGGATTGATCTAAAGATCATCCGATTTCGATAAGTATTCATGGAGATATGAATTTATTTGTGTTATGGTACAATTCGTCAAGGTCGGCCAGCAAGCAAATAAACCCCACATGTGCTCAACATTTTAGTATAAAAGGAGATGACTTGAGAGTCATTTCACACAACTTCTCTCTTGATTTCTTTCCACTTGTCTTGCATTTTAGTGTGAGAGAAATATAGGAGGAAGTTGCCCTAACGCAGTTCTAAGGAGGATGCCCTAACACAGTTCTAAGGAGGATGCCCTAACACGATCCTAAGGAGGATGATCTAGCTCTCAACGCAGATATGGAGGAGAGATCTAAATTTTGTCCTAAAGGGATCATGACACCTAGCCGTAGTCAAGGAAGTCTATCTATGTTGTTGTCTAAGGAAGACCCACACACACAATCCCTAACTGCAGTCAAGGAGGGTTAGGTGCCCTAGATAATGAATGACTCCTCCTCCATCACATACGTTGTCCTAACCAGGCTATCTAAAGCCTACCGCAATCAGATTAAGAGGGCCGAGGCTAGAAGAGACTGTTTAGAGGTGGGAAACCCCTTAATCGGGTTGTTGCAAATCTATGGAAGTTTGTTGTGAGGGCAGGTCGTGGACCTTGTAAGGACTAGAACTGCCCAGGATTATTGTGAAGGGTCACATCCCCACAAGGAAGGGCAGCCGCATCACCTTGGAGCAAATTTGGGTGGAAAAGAAGGCTATCAAAGGGACTATGATATGCCCTAACCAGGCCTAGCTTGCAGCAAACTAATCAGACAGTGGAGGTCAAATTGGTGGCTGTTCATAATGGTATGATACATGGGACAACAGCAACAATAAGGGTGCCTGTTGGAGAAAGGTAAATGGGATAACTAGGAAATAAAGCTTAGTGCAACAAGCTATCTTAGGAGCAACTGTCACTAACAATGGGACAACAATGCTAGTAGCCATGACAACATGATAGCAGCAAAGGTATGCTAAGGCAAAGAGCATGGACAGCATGGCAAGCAAGAAAACATGGAATGGCCATGTCACTAACAGTGGGTCAGCATTATGCTAAATAGGACAGTTGGCTACATGGTGCTACTAATTAGTGTAGCAAAGTAAATGGGGCAGCGAGGTGACTAGTGCTTCAAAGATGCATGGGACAACAGGCTACATAGCACTGTAAAAATGCATGGGACAACAAACATACTAGGAATGAACAATGGGACAGTTATAAGCCTCATAGGACAGCAGTGACTAGCATGGTACAGCAATGGACAGCAGTGCAGCATCAGGGGCCGCAGTATGAAGTGTACAGCATGGTCATGAGGTCCAACATTGTGATGATGGGTGCAGCATGATGATGAGATGCAGCACAATGATAGGTGAAGGAGTCACCTTGAAGAATCAATTGAAGCAGCATGTCTTCAACTGATCTCATGTATCATCTTCTTAACAGATGATCTATGCTCTTATCTAGATAAGTCAAAGTGTCGAATTCTATTGTAAATCTACTCTCTCTCTCTCTCTCTCTCTCTATCCCTGTTGAACTATTGAAGAACATATAAGAAGAATTAATCAAGGGTTTCCGCACATTAGGGTTTGTCCCTGGCTAGCGCCACATCTTGTGTCCTCTTGTCTTGGCTTGTCTTCTGCAATTTATGTTTATGTTCTATCTGTAATTTACTTTAATGCTGATGTGATTGCTAATCTGGAAAAGATATTGAGCTAACTATGAAAATTGAAATAAATTGCTCTAAGCATACAACATACCCAAAATTAACATTGATGTATCACGATCCATAGTATGTATTCTTTGTTTCTCTTGATTGATACACTTTGTTTCTATATAATATGGTTGGCATCAAGATGCTTTGGTTTTCTTTAGGATATAACATCAACTCACATTGCTCCTTTGTATGGGAAGCATCATTGTATGGAGAGACCTAGTTGCAGTTCACTGCTGGGCTAGGCCACAGGCCATAGCTAGTAGTGGAGACCTTTTTAGGAGTTGTGTTCATAAGCAGTCCTATAGAGCATCATGATGTAAGTAGTGCAACAACAAGAATGTATTACAGCAGCATGATGATGATGTATTGCAGTAAGCATAGTGCAATGAAGGGTACAACACAGTGCAGCATGAAGGATGCAGCATAATGATGACGAAGAGCAGCATGTTGGGTACAGCATGATGAGGTACAACTCAGTGATGGTGCAGCACAGTGATGAGGGACATGGTATGATGGTGCATCACAGTGATGATGGGTGCAGCATAGTGCAGCATGATGAATGGTGCAGCATAGTGCAACATGATGAATGGTGAAAAATGGTGCATAGAGACAGTACTGCAGCATAGTGATGATTAGTGCAGCATGTTGAGATGTAGCACAGTGATGAGAACAGATCTATGATGGGTGCAGCATGGTGATAGAATCACCTTGGAGAATCAGTTGAAGCAGTATGCCTTCACCTGAGTTCAGATCAGCTACCTCATGTGGTATCTTCTTAGTGAAGATCTATGTGCTTATTTTGACAAGTCAAAGTGTTGACTTCTGATGTATATGTATTATCTCTCTCTGTTGAACTATTGAAGAACATAAGAAGAATTGATCAAGGGTTTCCCCACATTGGGGTTTGTCCCTGGCTGGCGCCACATCTTGTGTCCTCTTGTCTTGGCTTGTTTTCTGCATTTTATGTTTATGTTCTATCTGCGTTTTACTATCATGCTAAATGTGATTGCTAATCTGGAATTGATATTGAGCTAATATGGAAAATTGAAGTAAATTTTCTCGTAGCATAGAACATACCTAAAATTAACATGTGTCCTCTTGTCTTGGCTTGTCTTCTATTATTTATGTTTATGTTTTATCTACATTTTACTATCATGCTAATGTGATTGCTAAACTGGACATTGATATTGGGCTAACAAGTAAATTGAAGTAAATTTCTCTTAAGCATAGAACATACCAAAAATTAACACTCTGAAAAGATGGGCCTTCATCAAGTGCAACTGCAATACAAGAGGGCTCTTGTGCAGAAACCCTAATTTGAGCTTGTTCAAAGGTTTTTTCAAGGATGTGAGGACCTAACATAACCATCGGCGAGAGTCGAAGTGCCTCACCGTCCTTACAGACCTCTGAACTCTCAAATTGTAGATCATCGAACACCAGTGGTTTCGTAAAATCAAAATATGAATGGCCATCATTAGCCGAGATAGCATAATCATCACTGAATATGTCATTGGTTTGATCAGATGTTCAAATACTGATAGACTGGCAGTTCAACAAATCGGATTCATTTGATTTCCAAGATGAAGATGAAGCAACCGAATTAGTCTCAAGAAAAGGATGAGTTAGAGGTGGACTATAAGCCTAGATCATCTTGTATCTGATCACAATCTGCAATAGATAGGCGAAAATAACAAAGGTTTGAAACAATAGTTGGTGTATTATCTTCAACAAACAAATCAGAGTACAAGGAGAGATGTACCTCAGAATCTTTCAAGAATAAGCCTTCATCGAGCGAGATGGTGTTGAGATGGGAGTCATGTGAGGAAACCCTACTTTCAGAGACCCTAATTTGACCTAGTTCTGGGATCTCGTCGAGATCATGAGAACCTGACATAACCATCAACGAAAGCTAAAGTGCCTCAACTTCCTAACAAGTCCCAGAACCTTCAGAAGATAAATAATCAAATCGTGATGGCTTGGTGAGATCGACAAGTGAACATGTCAAATCATCATCAGAAGTGTCAGTGAATACATGGTTGACAGGATGGTGGTTGTTGAAGCCACTGATGTGGTCAGATTGGGCATCTGATATGTGAGACTCTTCAATGGTTAGGAATGATGATGAATCAACCACCGATCTTCCTTGACCCCTTGGAAATATAGAATCATCCTCTTTACATGTTAAAGATTGTTGTTTGAATAGATTATGAGCTAGGGATTCAATGTCCTCATCCTCTGATTTTGAAACATTACCCTCATGTAGATAATTGCAATAGAACCCGGTAGGATAAAGATTTGAATAATTTGGAGAAATTGTTGGTGTATCAATCTCATGGAACAAATTGGGGTACAATGGATGAAAAGGTTCAGGATAAGGGGCCTCAGTTTCAACCAAGTTTAGTTTAGAACTCAGACCCTGGACATTGATGTCAGCTTGAGAAAGAAATGAATCATCACGCATGTTATGCTCCGTGGAATTGATAGGACATTCAATTTTATCTAAGACAAGACCTGAATAATTTCCAACAGGTGAATGAAATTTAGGAATAGATTCAGGGAGATGCTTAACAGGCTCAGGTTGAGTCTCATCATCAAGGAGATATGTTACATCAACTTGATCTTCAGGTTCAAATTCAATAGGATGTATGAGAGCTTCGAAAGCAAGACAAGTTGGTTCTTCATCCTGCCAACACTCTTCATCACTTAAATTATCAATTGACGGAAATGCCACTAGGTAATGAAGTTGAAGGACGATGTAGAGTTTGAGAGACAGTAATTTCCTCCCCAAAAGCTTGAGGCTTCTTCCGACTCACAGAAATAGGTAAGACAAGATTAGGGATAAAATATGGGTGATTGGAAACTTGTGAATTATCATGATGATCATCATAATCGAGATTCCTTTCAGATTGAAATGTTGCAGAGAAGCATAAACCAAACATCGAAATTTTTCACCCAAATACATCGAGTGCACATCTCTTTCGGGAAATTCGCAACAAAGATGAATAAATCTAGCAGCAAAATCCTCTAATGATTCTTCGAGTTTCATTCTAAGTTGATTTATCCTTTTAAAAACATCTTGAAAATCACACCTGTCAAAGGCTTGACGGAGCTCACTGATGAGTTGCTCGAATGAATGGATTGAAGTACTAGGAACGTGTGGCATCACTGCTTGACATGAACTTCAAGTGTGAGGATCAACAATATGCCCAAAACATCTTCGCAATGTATTCTGTTAGAATGACAAAAACAAATAACTTGACATGTGTCCAAATACCATTGTTCGACCCTCGCCATCAAACTTCCACTGCAACAAGTGATAAACTATTTTCGCAGGTACCAAAAGATTTATGTGTTTAGAAAGACAACCTAGCATAGAGATTTGGGATGGAGCCATTTAAAGATATGATGCTAAGATAGATGCTTCAAGGCCCTCCTTCTAGTGCCAAAAAAATTGTTAACGGTGTTGGATGTCCCACCAATAGCTAGGGGCCTCACCAGTGTGAAGTCCCAATTAGACCTCCCACCGTTAGGGATAAGAGCCCCATCCAGTATGTGGGCCTAGATGCCACCATGAATGTTTTGCTCTTGATTGTAAAATCTAATGATGATTTTAAAGTGAGGGGAAGAAAGAAATGCTCGGACAATAGGAATGAAGTCAACCCACGATTGACAACCTGCAAAACGAAATAGAAGAATGCAACAATAACAACAAGAAGAAGCATGCCACGAGAAGGATTAGTGAGCCAAATCTGCCTCAGGCATACACGAACAAGAACATGACAGAGTTTAATTGCACATAAGTTCACAATAGGTCACCAGCATGACGTGGAATAAGTAAGCACAGATTCAAAAGAAAACATACATGCAACAAATACAAACTAGTCAATATAGTATTGCATGTATGAAAGAACACATACAAATATAGTGAAAATACCGGACAACCAATACAACCACTATGAGTGTTACAGGTCTATTTGGGCACATCACTCCCAACAATCAGTTCAGTACAATTAGGGCTCATCAAACCCTAATTCAGTTGCTACATGCCCTAGACAAGTCATCAAATTGAATGCTTTCATCCATGAAAATTTCCTAGCTTGAAACCTTGTTGAAATGTCTCCTTGGGACACCAGCACAACCTTGGTCAGGGGAACTACGTTACAAAGTAGTTAGGCCCATTCAAACCTGCATTGCAGTGCACTTCAGCCCACTTTGACCTGCACTGGGCGAGAATGAGCGAAATTGGCATAGGATTATGGGAATATTCCTTGATTCTAGAGCATTCTAAAAAGATGCCCAACTCTTATCTCATCCTATGAGCTCGACTTTGGATAGGCTATGGATCAATAATCCCTCTATCCTCTCATCCCTTTCTCCATGGAAACTAACTCCAATTTTGGAAAACCATTCAATGCCCAATTTATGACAAACCAATTGCATTTCCCTATAAATTGACCACTCATCATAGTGATTAGGGGCTAGAATTGGAAGATTGTAGAGAAATATTGTTGGTTTGAGACTTGAGTTCATTGTCAAGTAATGTTATGTTGTTGGATTGATGTACTATTGGTGTGATGAGAGTTTGGACTAAGCTAGATGAGTGACAAGAGATCAAACCACATTGGGTGTAACCCCTTCTATCAATCAATAAAGTTGTTCGTTCCTTTTCCCATATTCTTCTCTATATCTAGGATGAATATGTGTTCAAATGTTGTCAATTCCATTTATTTATAGTAGATAGATTGTATGCTTTGATCGTTGTCATCTTCTGTTAATGTTGGCAGGTACCAATTGAGTGAATTTAGTTCGAGTGAGAGCGACGAGAAAAATTCAAAGGAGATCAAAGGAAGCGAAAGATCACAAGTAGGTTCCTTCATCTCATCTATCTATTGTAGGAAAAGGTCAAACCACTTTCTTTCTGTTGCTCTAAGTGTAACTACCCACTTAGGGAAGATGTACTTATCCGTAGTTATAAATTCCATATAACAATGAGTAAGCATGAGAATCAGTGCTAGAAATGAAGAACTTATTATTAATGTTGTTGCAAATACAAGTACAAGTCATGCAAGCCATCAAAGCCCAACAGTGGAACATGGGTTGTTCATACCATTATCCAATGCAAAACTCTAGCATCACTACATCTCACTCTACTAACTACCAAGAGTTGAGTGCCTCTAACTCTTCAAGCACAGATACACTATCTACTACTAGTCCCTGCTCCAGTGCTAAAAGTCCCTCTTTACAATGAGGCATAAGGGTACATTTATAGAGGTGAGATGATTGTTCTCCTACCGTGACCTTTGACTTACCCTCATGACTCTTGAACTTCCTCACTACTCTCTTATGACTAATGACTAATACATGCCCAATTGATCTTAACATAGTTGATGGCACCATGATGAGAATATTTGCATATTGATAGAAGAGAGGTTGAGGGGAGAATAAGGAAGGTTGTTGAAACCCTAATGTTGTTGTGAAGTTATGATGAGCTACCAAATAGGGTTGTCATCTATTTGTTGTGTTAAAGTTGATTTGCCTACTACTGCACCTTCCATAAAGATTGATACAATGTCTGAGTAGCTACATAGATCCAACTAGCTATTTTGTCGAAACCCTAGTTGCACAATTTTTGTGAGAAATACTAACTTCCTTCACCTAGGTCAACACCCATTTATTTTATGTTTCCTTATCGCAAATCAAGGTTGGAGCATGAGTGCGGCCTCCAATCTATCACAGGTCACAACTAGAATTAGGAATGTTTGTAAGAGTGTGATCTGCGACTTAACCAAGTCGTTGTTGACAAGTATTTGCCTTCACAATTTCAATCCTACAATACATGCATGCCCATTAATTAGATATCAATACAAATATACTTCAATGAAGTAAGGAGCAAATATCACAACTAATAATGAACTAGAATTCATAGCTTGAAATATTGGTATCGAGATCGCATGGCCCAATTTTTCTTTATCGCTGGTGAAGACAGCCTCCTTTGTTTCCTTCCACGTCCAGCTTGGGATATTATTTTGTAGCGTTCATGATCTAGTGGCGTCGTTGTGTGTTAAATGTATGCGTTAACATATGAAATGTAGTTCGATGCATCGTTGTGTTGATATATATATATATCTATATATGCCCTTAGAGCAATTTTCATCAGCATTCATCAAATTTGTGGTGTGAAGTGGTGGCCACACCACCACCTTTTCCTATCACAATATTAATACAAACTCTTATGCAGAAGCATCGTCTCTTTTATGAGGCCCACCCAAACCAATTAGAATCAAACCTCCCAATGAGCCGAGAGGCCTAGCAATACTGGCTTCACTACTAAATCCACCAATTGCGGGAATATGTTGGACGATGTCAATAATAGGAGCGATGCTCTGAAGAAAGCAATCATCTAGCTGAAGGAAGAAAAAGGTTTACACCGAGAGCAGTAACAAGGTTGAAATCACTTTTGGGAGGACTTTCATGAAGCCTAGACAAGATCTCATAAATCTTTCTTGACAACTGAATGGATCCCGCATTCTTAATAGGCCCAGCAATAGCCATAGCGTAAGCGGGTAGTTCTTATCTTAGTAGTGTCCTAAACTGGGCACCAGTGTCAATTCTGATTTTCAGCAATCAACAGCAGTGACCCATTCACGATAGTCGCAGATTGAGCATAGTAGTCGTGAGAATAATATGACCCGCACAATCAACAAAAGACACATTATACAAGTGTTTTCAAAACCAGCAACATCACATAATGGATTATCTTCCTTCCTATTCCCATATGCTTTGTAGGCCATCGATTGAGGGCAGTGACCATCTTCGCCATTATGTATTTTATATTAGCATATCCTAGCTTCATAATAATGTTTTGCTCTTTCAGGAGGTAGACATATCCTTTAAGAGAGTAGATCGCATCCCTTTCATTTATTGCAGGTAGCAGAAGGGGTAGTAGATGTCAGTCGCATCTAAAAATGCGGCTCCAGGAAGGTCGCAGGAAGAGCTACAACCTGTGGGGCAATCGAGTATAGGAATGCAACTTATTAAGAGGTTGCTGACTGGAAGAGGTTGCATGGTCATGATTTAGTGCAGGTCACACTTTCTGGTGCACACTAAATCTCTCCATTGTGATTTTGCGACCTACAAAGAGGTGACATAGTCGCAGTCCAATGAAGATCGCATCAACTCATTGTTTCTCTAAGCCTCTGCATTGCAATCTTGCGACCTGGAGAGAGGTCGCATAGTCGCAATCAATGAAGGTCGCACTTTTTTGGTTGTTATGTCAGGGAATGGAATTGTGATAATTGCCTTAAGGATTTGACAAGAGAAGATAATCGCCTTTTCAATCATTGAAGTTGGTTGCTAGTCCCTTTCTAGTACAACATTCAATCATGGACTGCCTACTATGAACTAAGAAGGTTCCCCTTGCAATGATTTTCTCACGTTGAAGGTTAGTGTTATAGTGATGCCTCCTCATTGCATTTCTCTTTCCATCAAATTTTGATTATCGACAATCTACAACAACCGTAATTATATATCCACAATGAAGGTGGGTAGACCCTCCAAACAATCTAATAGGATTGTAACTACAAATATGGCAAGAGATCTAGTCAGAATAAATTTTCTAGACACAAATGTCACAAATTCTTTGTAGTTTCCCCTTTATCACTACACAAGAATGTAGGATTCGTATGGATGATAAACACTTCCTTTCTGCGTAAGAGATAGTGCTATCGACTCCTTTATTTTGAGCACTTATAACACTTGCTACCACATCACATGTTTCTTTCTAATACTATTGGAGTGCCACTTTTCCAATGTAGCATTTTGTATGCCGAGGGAAAGAATTAATTAGTAGCATTGCTTACATAAAATGTCGATCATGCTTCTTGCATATATGTTAACCCAATGTATGTGATGGCATAGCCGCACGGTCCATATACCTTACTAGAGTAGTCTTATTATCTTTCAAGCTTTTCAAGTCGGCACTCAACCTATTTTCTCCTTTCGTCAAGTAATGTGTCAAGTGCACAAAGGTTGTCTCCATCTTGGTCATCAACGCCTTGGATATATGTCTTTTCAAGAGTTTAGTTTTGATGTGTTGATGAATAGGGCCATTACATTATTTATATTGCCTTTGTGTCATTTCAAAATTGCATGGTATAATTCGGGGACATCCTCACTGCTCACCCCTATTCTTCACTTTCTAGAGAATGAGCTTCAGCGCATACACTACTCCTTTGCTCTCAAACTCAATAATGATATTGTATCCCTTAAATGGGTTTTTTAACATTTTCAAAGTATGCATGTAAGAGATTGTTGTCCACATGACATTGTGTTGTTCCTGACAAACTTTCGATGCCCCTTTTGTGATCTCAAAATCTTTGCATGGGAAACTAAACCAGGTCTCTGTGTGGGCATGTATATAGTGCCCGGATGCCCTGCTTCCTTGTCATGACAATTGTACCATGAGTTGGTCGAATTGCTATCACAAGCTTTATTTTGGCTTTTTGATGCCCCATGCATTGTTTTGTAATTGCAACTTTCTAAGTATGTGCTTCATTAACCATTGTGTGGCATTCTTCAAATACATCCCATTAACACTTTATATAACGAGCCTTTGAAAGGTTATATGTGATAATATTCATATGGTGAGGAGCCTTAATGTATCTCAACCAAAAGGTCTTCATTCCTTGCTTTTCGACTTGGTATTTCCTTTTCGAAAGGTCAGCCTTTGGTGGTCAAATAAAATACCTATGATGCCACATGTAAGAAAGAAGAGCCCTTTTATTTTTCTTTTAACACATAGTAATCTAATGCTATTGTGATTTTCAAGTCTTGGGTGACTTTAAGGCATTAGGATCTAATGTTTATCTTATTTTCAATTTAAATAATGTGCCTTAAACATACAAAAATAAAAGTCTTGGCAAACATGATTTGATTTTCCTCAACTCAAGTAGATCTCGCAATGATTGCAAAAGAGGCCTTTAGATGACTTTGCAAACAACATTGATTCAAATATTCAAATGCTTTCTTAGAAGAATAGCATGCCACGCGGAATGTAAAACTTTAATAGGCCAGTCTTTCATGCAAGGACTTCTTGAAAAATTGAACACTTTAAAGGAATGATGATGTGACCAAGGCAACCGAAAATAAGATTAAAAGTTGATGGGGTGCAAGGTAGAAAATTCAAATCTAGAGATGAGGATCAATCGAACAGCATTTATCCCTTCAAAGATGGTCATGATAGCCTAGGGTTTTGACAGTGCTCAAGTGAAACAACAATTACTCAAACCCTAATGTGTTCACACATATGCAGGTCGAGGTTTGGCATGATTATCAACACAAAAACACTTGCCAATCTTTTGGAATGCATCCTATGGAACATGGGACCTGCAAATGCACGAAATGATCTCAATTAAAAGGGACGATGATCAAACCCTAATATATCAAATAAAATGCTAAAGTACATAGGATGTGAGCAAATATGTTATGTGGGTGCAAGCAGTAATAGGGTTTGATGATAATTGTTGCATTGGGAAATTGACCAATTCACAACACGATAATCACCCTTAAGGTCTTAAGCAAGCAGGGGGGACCCAAAAAATTATGGTATACTGGAAAATTGTGGGTGTTATTGTAGCGGCTACAACAATTGGTGAATCACTAGTAGAATCCAACATCTTTGCCCACGTCCCTACAACAGATCGAGTTTCATTAATGATACAAGGAAGTATTGAACAGACACTATGGATACTCCTAGGGTTCCTTGACCTTTTACAAATGTGCCCTTACCCTGTCTCCCAACTAGGCCCTATTAGCCATTAAATATTAAACCATAAGTTCATGCATGCCAATAGTTAACGATGATGCAGTGAACAAGGCAGTGGGCTTATTATGCACAGAAATTTAGAGGGAGTTTCTAGTGTTGCTTCGCTGCTAGTAGGCGTGTTCATTACCTCAACGAAGACACTCAAGGAATCACAAACATTTCTCTCTTTGCCAACACGCCTGTTCAGTACCCCGGCGGAGTCATTGACCACCTCTCTGCACATGAAGACTTTCTCAATCCTTTACCCTTTATTCAATTTTATTATTTGTATGTGCACATTGGCATCTTTTTTTAAGCATTTGTTTCACCAGGGCGGATAAGGGATCCTGACTAAAGGATTTTCTGGTTTTTGGTTTTCCCTCATGGCAAGCCTCTACAACTCATCTCTAGATAACAAGTGAACAATGAAAACAAACCATTGAAATATTCAATACCATGTCAGACATAGCATTCAAGTTATGGGTATAGGTCAAATGCACTGATTAGGGTTCCTATTAATTTTGGCAACTAGGGCCAAACTTCACCTTGGACAGCTCATATGAGGCATCTGATATTTTTATTGGATTCCTCTCTCCAAGAGGTCTAGGATTGATCTAAATATCATCCCATTATGACATGTACAAATGGAATTATGAATTTATTTTGATTATGGACAAATTGTCAAGGTCCGCCAACGAACTCATGTAGGCTCAGAAGCCCAACAGTCACGTCTATTCATCCTCAACGTTTGCATATAAATATAAGGTACCTCCTCCTCATTTGGACACTTCATTCACTCACACATATCTCTTGATTGGGTATGGATTTCTGAGGCTTCTCTCTCTCCACACATGTGAAGAAGGGACTGTTCTTTTGTTGTCCCTGCGTTGACTAGAATTGACCGAAAATTGCAAAAGGTTGTTTTGACCAGATTGACCATCTTTGACTGCAGTTTTGAGTGGAAGATTATTGCTTGGGCAGGCTGCAGTTCTAGTCACAAAATTCGAGGCATTTTGACCTACGTTTGACCAACGTTGACTGTGTAAGGGTTTGCTGCAGTGTTGACCAGTTTTGACTGGACTTTTTCGGACTGTTTTTGGGCTTATTTGACTTGTTGTTGGAGGTAGAGTTGACTAGGTTTGACCAAGTTGAATTGGAGGAAAAATTCTACCCTTGTTGACCAACATTGACTTTTTGATTAGGGCTTGTTGTTACTGTTGTTTCACTGATCAGATTTCACTTTGATTGGGCAAGTGAAAATTGTATATAGTACTCTCTCTCTGCGCTAAACTTTTGAAGGATTATAAGAAGAATTGATCAAGGGTTTTCCCACATTGGGGTTTGTCCCTGGCTGGTGCCATATCTTGTGTCCTCTTGTCTTGGATTGTCTTCTATCATTATTGTTTATGTTCTATCTGCATTTTACTATCACGATGATGTGATTGCTAAACTGGATATGATATTGGGCTAATAAAGAAATTGAAGTAAACTTGCTTTAAGCATAGAACATACTATTGTTATCAAAATTAACATGGTATCGAAGCTAAGGTGAAGACAAAGCCCAAGCAAGAGTGAGAAAAGCAATCACTAAGAGGAGAAATCACTGATCAAAGACAATATTCAATGGCCTCCAAATCCTACAAGTCTGATGATAAGATTCATGATAAGTCTGATTATCATGCATGTAAGATGTCTCTTGATTTGACATTAGAAGAGCAATATGTTATGGATTATGTGCAAGGAAAGATTTTGGAACCTCCTTAAAATGCACCGACTGCTGCTAAGACAAAGTATAAGAAGGGTGAAGTCAAAAACAAGAAGATCATCAGGGGTTCTATTCATAAGCATTTAGTTACTTACATCTCTGATTTGAACACATCAAAGGAGATATATGACAAGTTGGTTGGCATATTCAAATCTAACAAAAAAAAATTCCTCGAGAACAAGACGAAGGATATAAAGAAGGGAAGAAATGAAGATATTCAATCATACTTCATGAGGATTACTGAGATAAAAAAAGGATCTTCTTTCGATTGGAGAAGTTATTGTTGATAGGGAGCTTACTCGCATTGCCCTTGGAGGACTCCCTCGTGAATGGCACATGTTCAACACTACTATTCTTAACAACAACAAGATTCCAGGTTTTGAAGAACTGATAACTAGATGTTCTCAAGAAGAAACAAGGATGATTGAACTAGATATGCCTTCAAATAGGAATGATCCTACTGCATTCTCCACTCATGCCAAACAGAAGAACAATGTAGATTCAAAGAAGTAATGTCAAGTAAGGTCAAGTTTCAAAAATGGAAGGAAGGGAAGATGCTTCATTTGCAACAAGTTTGGTCACTATGCTAGGGAGTGTCCTAATAGAAGGGATACGCCTCATGATGATGACAACCACAACAACAATTTTAGGGGCAACAACAATCAAAGGAATGACAGATTAAACAACCAAGGAAAAAGGAATGCTCTCGTTGCTCATCAAGAAAATGGTTGCCCTCCCAAGAGATCAAGAAACATTAACTATGATGAATCTAATGTTGTTAATAACAAGAAAAAAGAATTATATCTTATGTCTGCCCTTTCTACTGTATCTCCTTCGGACACCATGGGAAATTGGTTGATTGATAGTGGTGCCTCAAGGCACTTCACTAGGTATAAGGAAGCTCTTTCAAATGTGATTGAAAAGGATATAGATTTGGAAATTATCCTTGGAGACAATGCCACCTATCTTGTGAATGGAGCTAGGAATGTTACTCTTCAATTGAATCAAGGTAACACCATTCATCTACAAGAAGTACTATATGTACCCGATCTAAAAAAGAACCTGGTATCTATCTCAATGATGGAGGACAAAGAATTCAAGGTGGCATTCATCGATGGAGAGGTATGTGTGTGGAATAAAAATTTCAAAGATGCATTTAAACTTGGATTCAGGGTTGATAACCTATATCAAGTTGGAGGAAGCCCATTGGGAGTTATGTCTTGGACACATCACTTCAATCTGAATTATGGCACCGAAGGTTTTCTCATCTACATTATAAGGCTCTACCCGATGTGAGGAAGATGGTGACAGGTATGACCGAATTTAAACTAGAACATGAAGGCGTTTGTCAGGGGTGTGCCGAAGGAAAGCATACAAGGGGACCATTCCCCTCAAGTGATAGCAAGACTATTGGCATATTGCAATTGGTTCATTCTTATCTATCTGGTGCAAAGCTCGTGAACTCATTAGGAGGATATTTATATTATGCTATCTTTATGGATGATTTCTCTCACAAGACTTGGATTCGTTATGGACAAAATATTCTCATGGTTTCGTTCTTTCAAAGCTTTGGTCGAAAATCAAACTGGGAAGAAGATCAAAATATTGAGGACTGATAATAGAACCGAATATGAATCAAATGAGTTCAAAATTTATTACAGAGAAGTTGGCATTAAGAGCGAGACTACTACCAGATATACTCCTGAGAAAAATGGTGTTGTTGAAAGGAAGAACCGTTTTATCGTAGAAGCCACTTGTTCCATGCTTCATTATCAAAAATTTTGATTCGCTTAAAAAAAAATAAAGAATTTTTTAATGATTTTTTTTTAAATAAGAAACAAAATTTGTTTAAAAAAAAGTAATAATAATACAATTTTTTTAATAAAAAATTGTTAAAAAAAAAAAAAAAAATGTTTTGTTTTTATAATTATTTATAATACTTTTGTTTTTTTTGTTTTTTTAATAATTTCATATTTTTTTTATATTTGAATTAATTTTGTTCTTTAATATTATTACAAGTTAAAAAAAATCGTTATTATTTATTTTTTTTAAATTAGCTTGGTTTTAATTTTTTAATTTTTATTTTTTATTTTTTTCCAAATGTTATTGGTTTATAAAGATAATTTTTTTCATTTTTATTTTTCATTTTTGTTCTTTTTTATTATATATTTTATATATGTTTTAGAGACCATTTTCATGTGGACTTGAAAATTTATTAACGATTATATAAATATGTAAATATCAAAAATGAAAAAATATCGACTTTTTCTTTAAATATGCAAAACAATTAAAAACTCACTACAAAAACTCATAAAAAAATATGAAAAAGAAGACCACTTCCAAAGTTATTAAATTTACAAAATAATTATTGACTTTCATAACATTATAAAATTAAAAAGTTAAAAAAAAAAAAAAAAAAAAAAAAAAAAAAAAAAAAAACCCTTTAAAAAAGGGCATAGTGTAAAATTACCACTTTTTTAAATCAACATCAAAAACCATTCTAAAACGCAATGTACATAAAAAAAATTATAGTGCCAAAAACTATGCTCTAAAAAAAACATGTGTGTTCTGCATCACCGCTTTTCAAAATCAAGTCACTTTTTTGCTATCTCTACAAAACGAGTAACAGTATCAATTCCCATTTCAAAGTTTACGTTGTTATAAGTAAACCCTAATTAGAAAATCCTAACTAGCGTAAACTTAAAACCCTAATTTAACTAGAGAGAAGGTCAGCTCATGTGAAATCGAACTTCCAATGCAGCCACCATAGTAGTTCCTGACCTACAAAAACAAAGATTTTAGCAATTAGAACTAGTATAAAGAATGGTGAAAAAACAACAATGCTTACCTGTGAAACATGCACAATAGCAAGGAGGTCATGCCTGCTGGCTAGAAAACATGCCAAAAAGGACTCTTCAAGCCAAGTTGCAACCCTATCCTAGTACACAAAACGATAAACTTGAAAACCATGAACATCTAGCCATGACGCCCACTCATTAATGCTTAACCCTAAATTTAGCAAAATTGAAGCAAGATGTCGCCTACTTGTAGAAGAATTACCTATATAAGAGTCTCTGAGCCAATCAGCAATTCTATCATGCGATTCAAGATGACCAACTTGATGACTCTGAAAAGATGGGGCTTCGTCAAGTGCAACTGACATACGAGAGGGCTCTTGTGCGAAAACCTTAATTCTAGAAACCCTAGTTTGAGCTTGTTCATAAGTTTTGTCAAGGACATGAGGACCTGGCATAACCATTGGTGAGAGTCAAAGTGTCTCATCATCTTAACAGACCTCTGAACTCTCGAATGGTAGATCATTGAACACTGGTGGTTTCGTAAGATCGAAAGATGAATGGTCATCATTAGCTGAGATAGAAAAATCGTCATTGAATATGTCATCAGCTTGATCAGATGTTCGAATGTTCGCAGACTTGTTCCCTCACATATGGTGGACCCTAAGCCTACAACATCTTGTATTTGATTGCAATGTACACCGATATGCGAAAATCACAAAGGTTTGAAACAATGGTTGGTGTACTTTCTTCAACAAACAAATCGGAGTACAAGGAGAGATGTACCTCTGAATCTTTCAAGAATGACGCTTCATTGGGCGAGATGGTGCTGAGATGGGAATCATGTGAGGAAACCCTAATTTCAGATACCCTAATTTGACCTAGTTATGGGATCTTGTCGGGATCGTGAGACCCTGACATAACCATTAGCAAAAGTTGAAGTGCCTCAATTTCCTGACAAGTCCCAAAACCTTCGGAAGATAGATCATCAAATCGCGGTGGCTTGGTGAGATTGACAAGTGAACATGTCAAATCATCATCATAAGTGGCACTGAATAAATGGTTGACAGGATGGCGGTTGTTGAAGCCATTGATGTGGTCAGATTTGGCATCTGAGACGTGAGACTCTTCAAAGGTTAGGAATGATGATGAATCAACCATCGGGCTTCCTTGACCCCTTTGGAATATAGAATCATCCTCTTTACCTATTAAAGATTATTGTTTGAACAGAATATGAGTCAGGGATTCAATGTCCTCATCCTCTGATTTTGAAACATCACCCTCATGTAGATAATTGCAATAGAATTCGATAGGATAAAGGTTTGAATAATTTGGACAAACCACTAGTGTATCACTCTCATGGAACAAATTAGGGTATAGCGGATGAAAAGGTCAGGTGAAGGGGCCTCAGTGTCAACAAAGTTTAGTTCAAAACTCAAAACCTAGACATTGATGTCAGCTTGAGAAAGCAATGAATTAGCACACATATTATGCTCCGTGGAATTGATAGGACATTCAATTTTATCTGAGACAAGACTTAATTCATTACCAACAAGGGAATGAAATTCGGGAATAGATTCAAGAAGATGCTTAAAGGGCTCAAGTTGGGACTCATCAACAAGGAGAGATGTCACATCAACTTGATCTTCAGGTTCAAATTCAATAGTATGCATGAGAGCTTCGGAAGCAAGATGAGTTGGTTCTTCATCTTGCAAACACTTTTCATCACTTAAATTATCAATTGACAAAAATGTCACTAGGTAATGAAGTTGAAGGAGGATGCAGAGTTTGAGAGGCAGTAATTTCCTCCCCATAAGCTTGAGGCTTTTTCCAACTCACAAAAATAGGAAAGACAAGATTAGGGATAAAATTTGGTCGATTGGCAACTTGCAGATTATCATGATGATCATCATAATCGAGATTCTTTTCAGATTGAAAATGTTGCAGAGAAACATAAACCAAACGTCGGAATTTTTCACCCAAATACATCCAGTCCACATCTCTTTCAGGAAATTCACAACAAAGATGAATAAATCTAGCAGTGAAATCCTCTAATGATTCTTCGGTTTCATTGTAAGTTGATTTATCCTTTTAAAAACATCTTGAAAATTGTACATGTCAAAGGCTTGACGGATCTCACTGATGAGTTGCTTGAACGAATGGATTGAAGCGGTAGGTAATGTGTGGCACCACTGCTTGACACAACCTTCAAGTGTGAAGGTGGGCAATCTACCCATAGCATCTTCACAATGTATTTTATTAGAATGACATAAACGGATAACTAGACACGTGTCCAAATATCGTTGTTCGACCCTCGCCATCAAACTTCCAATGCGACAAGCGATGAACTATTTATGTAGGCATCGAATGATTTATGTTTTTAGAAAAACAGCCCAAGATGGAGATTTGGGACGAAGTTGTTTAAAGATACGAAGCTAAGATAAAGGCTTCAAGGGCTCAGCTTGTCATTTGACCCTCCTTCGAGCATCAAAAAATGTGTTGATGGTGTCAGATGTCTTGCCACAACTAGGGGGTCTCCCTAGTGTGAAGACTCAATTAGACCTCACATTGTTTGGGATGGGAGAGTCGTCCGGTATGTGTGCCTGGCTACCACCATGAATGTTTTGCTCTTGGTACAACCTGCAAAATGAGACACAAAAATGAAACAACAACAACAACAAGCATGCCACGAGAAGGATTAGTGAGCCAAATTCACCTCAGACATACACAAACAAGAACATGCCAGAGGTTAATCACAAATTAGTTCAGCATAGGTCACTGGAATGTCATGGAATAAGTAAGCACAAATTCAAAAACAAATATACATGCAATAGTTGCATACTAGTCCATAACATATTGCATGTATGAAAAAACACATACAAATACAATGAAAATATCATACAACCAATACCAATATGAGTAAGCATGGGAATCAGTGCCAGAAATGAAGAACTTGTTATTAATGTTGTTGCAAATACAAGTACAAGTCATGCAAGCCATCAAAGCCCAACAGTGGAACATGGGTTGTTCATACCATTATCTAATGCAAAACCCTAGCCTCACTATAGCTCACCCTACTAGCTGTCAAGAGTTGAGCGCCTCTAGCTCTTCAAGCACAATCAACTATCTACTGCTAGTCCATGCTAAAAGTCCCTCTTTACAATGAGGCATGAGGCTACATTTATAGAGGTGAGGTCACTGTTCACCTACCATGACCTTTGACTTACCCTCATGATACTTGAACTTCCTCACTGCTCTCTCATGCCTAATGACTAATACATGCCCAATTTATCTTAACATAGTTATTGGCACCATGATGAGAACATTTACATATTGATAAAAGAGGGGTTGTGGGGAGAATAATGAAGGTTGTTGAAACCCTATGTTATTGCAAAGTTCTGATGAGCTAACGAATAGGGTTTCCATCCATTTGCTATGTTGAATGTTGATTTGCTTGTTATTGCACCTGCCATTAAGGTTTATACAATGTCTGAGAAGCTACATAGATCCAGCTGACCTGTTTGTCAAAACCTAGTTGTGCAGTTTCTGAGAGAAATCATAGCTTCCTTCATGTAGGTCAACACTCTCATTCCTTCTATGTTACCCTATCGCGAATCCGGGTTGAAGCGTGAGTGTGGCCTCCAATCTATCGCAGTTCACAACCAGAGTTAGCAATGTTTGGGAGTAAGAATGTGATTTGCGACTTAACCAAGTCGTCGTTGCCACTAACTTGGCTCGAGCATCCACATAATTGACAGTATCTAATATCAATCTTGCAAATACACACATGCCCATTAATTAGACATCAAGACGAATATACTTCAATGAAATAAGGAGCAAATATCACAACTAATAATGAACTAGAATTCATAGCCTAAAATATTGGTATCAAGATCGCATGGCCTAGTTTTTCTTTATTGCTGGTGAAGATGGCCTCCTTTGTTTCCTTCTATGTCTAGCTTAGGATATTCTTTTGCATCATTCATGATTTGGTGGCATTGTTGTGCATTCAATGTATGTGTTGACATATGAAACATAGTTCGATGCAACGTTGCGTTAATATATATACACACACACACACACACACACCCTTGGAGCAATAGCTAGCAGCATTCATTGGATTGGTGGTGTGATGTGGTGGCCACACCACCACCTTTTCCTATCACACTACTAATACAAACTCTTATGGAGAAGCATCGTCTCTTTTATGAGGCCCACCCAAACCAGTGAGAATCAAACCTCCCAATGAGCCGAGAGGCCAAGCAATATTGACTTCACTCGTAAATCCATCGATTGTAGGAATATGTTGGACAATGTCAATAATAGGAGTGGTACTTTGAAGAAAACAATCGTCTAGCGAAAGGAAGAAAAAGTTTTAGACTAAGAGCAGTAATAAGGTTGAAATCATTTTTGGAAGGACTTTCATGAGTCCTATACAAGACCTCATATAAAGATTTCTTGACAACTGAATGGACCCTCCAATCTGAACAAGCCCATCAATAGCCATAGCGTAAGAGGGCAGTTGTTCTCTTGGTAGTGTCATAAACTGGGCGCCCATATCACTTCTCATTTTTGACAATCAACAGCAGTGACCCATTCATGATAGTCGCACCATTGAGCATAGTAGCCGTGAGAATATTATGACATGTACAATCAACAAAAGGCACATTATATGAGTGTTGTCAAAAGCAACAACATCGCATAAAGGATTATCTTCCTTTTTATTTCCATATGCTTTGTAGGCCATCGGTTGAGGGCAGTGATCATCTTCACCATTATGTATTTTATATTAACATATCCCAATGTAATAATAATGTTTCACTCTTTCAAGAGGCAAACATATCCTTTAAGAGAGTAGATCGCATCCCTTTCATTTATCGCAAGTCGTAGAATGGGCAGTGGATGCCAGTAGCATCTGGAAATGCGACTCCTAGAAGGTCATGGGAAGAGTTGCGATCTGTGGGGCGATCGAGTATAGGAATGCGACTTATTGAGAGGTCGTTGACTGGAAGAGGTCGTGATTTAGTGCAGATCTCGTTTTTTGGAGCATACTAAAGCTCTCCATTATGACTTTACAACTTGCAAAGAGGTCGCATAATCGCAGTCCAATGAAGGCCACATCAGCTTGTTGTTTCTTTAAGGCTCTGCATTGCGATCTTGCGACCTAGAGGGAGGTCACATAATCGCAATCAATGAAGGTTGCACTATTCTAGTTGTTATGTTAGGGAATGGAAATGTGATCACCTCCTTATGGAGTTGACAAAAGAAGATAATCGCCTTTTCAATCATTGAAGTTGGTATAATGTTCAATCGTGGGACTGCCTACTATGAACCAAGGAAGTTCCCCTTGCAATGGTTTTCTCACGTTGAAGGGTGGTGCGATAGTGATAAAATCACCTCCTACTTGACTAATTGCAATATTGATACCTCCTCACTACATTCCTCTTCCTGTCAAATTTTGATGATCAACAGTCTACAACAACCGCAATTCTATATCCGCAGTAAAGGTGGGTAGGCCCTCCAAACAATCTAAGAGGATTGTAACTACAAATATAGCGAAAGACCCAGTGGAAAATAAACTCTCTAGACACCTATGTCACAAGTTCTTTGTAATTTCCGCTTGATCATTATGCAAGAATGTAGAAGAAATATGAATGATAAACATTCCCTTTCTGCTTAAGAGATAGTTCCATCAATTCCTTTATTTTGAGCGCTTATAACGCTTGCTACCACATCACATGTTTCTTTCTAATATTGTCTGAGCACCACTTTTCCAATCTATCATTCGGTATGCCAAGGGAACGAATTAATTGGGTTATGGAAGAGTTACTTAAATAAAATATCGATCATTCTTCTTACATATATGCTAACCCAATGTATGTGATGGCATAGTCGTGCGGTCCATATACCTTACTAGAGTAGTCTTCTTATCTTTCAAGCTTTTCAAGTCGGCGCTCAGCCTATTTTCTCCTTTTGTCAAGTAATGTGTCAATCGCACAAAGGTTGCCTCAATCCCAGTCATCAATGCCTTGGATATATGTATTTTCAAGAGTTTAGCTTTGATGTGTTCATGAGTAGGGCCATTACATTATTTATATTGCCTTTGTTTCATTTCCACATCAATGCTTGCATGGTATAATTCAAGACATCCTTATTGCTCACCCATATTCTTCGTGTTATAAAGAATGATCTTCAGCACATATGCTACTCCTTTGCTCTCCTTTGATCTTCAACGCATATGCTACTCCTCCATGTCCCTTAAATGGGTTTTTTAACATTTTCAAATCATGAATGTAGGAGATTGTTGTCCACGTGACATTGTGTTGTTCTTGACAAACTTTTGAGGCGAAAATTGATGTTCCCAAAATGCATCCACAATTGTCATTGTAGATCTACATTTTGAGTCACAAACATGACTCATCATCATGAAGAGAATGTCGAGAGAAGAGAGAGGAAGATAATTGAAAAAGTATAAATATAAAAGACCTAGGAAGGAGAGGGAAAAATTGAATAAGAGAGTCGGCCAACAAAGAAAATAAAATAAAATAAGAAAACTAAAATAATAAAGAACAAGAATTACCATAAAAGTAATAAATAAAATAGAAAACTAATAAAAAAAAAAATAGAATAATACATTAAATAAGTAAATAATAGCCAAATAGAAAGTAAATAAAAATAGATAAAACTAAAAATAAATAATGAAAAACATAAAATAACTAAGAACACATAAAGAAGAAATAAGACAAAAATAAAAATAATAAAAAATCGAATAAAAACATGAAACAATAATATAGAGATTAAAACAAATAATTATAAAAATAAGATTACTAAAAGAAGGATAAAGAAAGAAAATAAGACCAGAAATAAAATAATAAAATAAATCGAATAAAAACATGAAACAATAAAAATTAATAGGATTAAACAAATAAATTAGATCATAAAATAAGGATAAGAAGGAAAATCATATAGGACAATAAAAACAAAAAAAATAAAATAAAATCCTGAAACAAAAAATAAATACATAAAAATAAACCAATAATAAAATAAAGAAAAATGAAGAAGAAGCAGAATAAGGTTTAAAAAAAGGGGAAAGAAGAAAAAGAGATCAAGAAAAAGAGGGAAAACAAGGGGATGGGGAGGAGAATGGTTTCACAAAACGAGGGAAGCGAAAGTGGGTTCCCAAAATCCTTCATGTGAAAATAAATCAGGTCTCTACATGGGCATGTATATAGCACCTAGGTGTCATGCTTCCTTGCAACGTCATGACAATTGTAGCGTGTGTTGGTCAAATTGTTATCACAAGCTTTGTTTTGGCATTTTTATGCCCCGTGGGTTGTTTTGTAATTGCAACTTTCCAAATATGTGCTTCATTAACCATGGCATGGTATGCTTCTAATACATATCATTAACACTAGTGTGTGTGTATGATGGCATCATTGCATGTTATAACGAACATTTACATGGTTAAATGCAATAATATTCATATGGTGAGGAGCCTTACTGTATGTCAACCTAAAGGTCTTCATTCCTTGTTTTTCGACTTGGTATTTCCTTTTGGAAAGGCTAGCGTTTGATGGTCAAATAAAAGACTTGTGACGCCACATGTAAGAAAGTAAGTGCCCTTTTATTTTTCTTTTAAATACAAAGTAAAATAAAACACATAAAATCATGAAAAACAATAAAATAAAAATAATATAAAGTAAGACAATAAGCTATGTGGGGAGCAATATGTTATGTGGGCGCAGGTAGTAATAGGGTTTGATGATAGTTGGGGCATGGGAAATTGACCAATTCACAACATAACAATCACCCTTAAGGCCTTAGGCAGGCAGGGGGACCCAAAAATTTTGGATATACTTGAAAAATTTGGTTGTTGTTGTAGCAACTACAACACTAGGAAACTAGTGTAGCGGCTGCAACACCCTCCAAAATTTTGGCCTACTTTCAAATTTTGGAGTCTACTGTGGATCCCGAGATCAGTCGTTCATTGGTCATTTGATGATTTCAAGCTCCCTTCTCGGATCTCAAGTGTCGTTCACACTTTTATCTTTATATAGCAAGTGTCGTCTTTAGGCATGGGAATTATCACTTATCATGCAGAGGGGAGTTTTGGTTTACTTCAAGGGGCAATCTTTGTGAAAATGAGTTGTTCTCATCATATAGACATGGTTCGCACTCATTTCCAAATTTTCACACACTATTACACAAGTTTCGTCATTATCCTCACAAAGTCTATCGTCGGAGCTGCACTTATCGAAAGTTGCCACAAAGGTTGTTGCATTAAGGGAAATATGTCTTCATATGTTCTCGATTATCTATGTTGTATCACTAAGTGTCCAGGGGTGTGGTCACAGACAAGTTCTATCACTGCTCACATCGGTTCCTCTGATCCCACACTAAGCTAAATTATGGAGGATTCTTAGCAACGTAACCTCATCCAGCCTTCCCAAACTGTGCATATCACATCTTCAACTTTCAAGTTGTTCCTTTGTCTGTTGGAACTACGCAATGCGCAGAAAGCATAGCCTCCCTTGGCCTCCAAAACTGCACAGATGCTTCCTCTAGTGTTCTTGCCTCAATCAGAGCTCACTGCCTCCAGAAACTGCACAGTTTTGTCCCTCAAGCCTCTTAGTTACCCAGTCCCCATTGCCTCCTGAAACTGCATAGTTTGTCCTCCCAGGGCCCCATCCCAGAGCAGCCACTGCCTACTTGAATTGTGCAATTACGTCCCTCAATGGGCACTACGCAAATTTTTCCCTCAGTTAGGACTATGCAGAAATTTCCCTCAGCCTGGCCTGAGTTGTGCACTACGCATTCTCAGTGATCAACATTCTCAGTGATCAAACTCGACCCTTGGCTTCTTGAACTGCGCAATTGCGCAGTCACTGGGCCTTCTCCCCTGACTTGTTACTCAGTCCCGACCCAGTTCATGAATCTAAGTGCTCTATCTTAGGTTAGGGGTTTATCAGATTGATATTGTCTTGTCATGAGTAGATTACAAATACAGGAAATCTACCATGCTATGGCAAGATGATGAAGGAGGACATGCAAGATGACACTTACGGAGTTGATGAGAAAACACAATCATCATATAAGAAGACCAAGGAACCATGAGGTATGATAGAAGATCAGAGATTAAGACCGCATGAAAAACTCCATCTAATCCACAACCCTTTAGAAGGTAGGTACGAAGAACAAAGCACATATTTTCATGAAGTTGAAATGCACCTCTTAGTGTAGTATGAAGGATAGCTTATCCCTTGTTGGGTTGTGTTATATTCTTTCCATGACCAACTCCCTTAGTTAATCGAGGGGTTAGAGGGGGGGAGCCCCCACTTTGTTGCGTCGATTGTGCAGCGAGGGGGTCACAAGGAGGGCGGTAGCCCCCCTTGTCCAAGGGGTTTGAGGGGGGCGGGTAGCCCCCCTCTAGGTCCGGGGTAGCGCCCTGGGGAATAAAAAATTTTGGACCTTATATTAGGTGGAGCAAACCTACCTATGGTTTTGTGCATGGTTTTCGCACATGGTTTTGGGTGCAATGGTTTTCAGTCCATGGTATTGGATGCTTCGGCATGTATATATATGTATTGTAACATTAAAATGAACATAATGAAAAATCAAGTTGGTAGTTCCGGTTTTTGGATCCAGGGGAAAATATTTGTGTATATGTGTTTTATGTGTTATGCTCTCACTTTGTTTATTTTTTGTGTTTTAGAATTCATATGCAGGTAATTTATGTACAGTGTTAAAACCTACATCACTATCATATCAGTATGTCTTCAATCACATGAATGGTCGCAAACACTGAAAGTCATTCCATGTGTTTTCTCTAAGTGTTTCAGTCCCTTTCACAAGATAAGCAAGATGTCGCCTTTTCGCATATTGGTTGCCACACTTTATGCATAAGCTCGTTATGGTGGTTTCAAGCGTGCATCTTTGTGTTTATGAGTTTTCCTAACCATATGAACATCTGTCACACTCATTCACAAAGTTTTGAGCACTGTCGCACAAGTGTTGTCACGGTCGTCATAAAGTCTATCTTGGGTGTCGCACTTGTCATAGCTAGTTATGAAGCGGTCACACACAAGCGAAGGTGTTGTTCATGTGTCATGGGTGGTCAACGTTGATGAGTCGTCAAGTATTCTAAGTGTTCAGACACAATCAAAGCTTCATCACTTCACTTGTCAGTTTCACTCGTCCAGCACTTAGCATTTTCCGAAGAAGCTCCTCGGCCCCTCAAGATTCACCCAGCCTGCCTGGACTGAGCATTGCACAGTTCCAATCAGCAGGTTGTGACCTTGACCCCTGGATCTACGCAATGCACATTTCTTGTCCCCAAGGGTCGCTGCACTACACAATTCCTTATCCCAAGACCCAGTCTTCCATTCCAGAATTGCAAAATCCTTTCAATCAGGATTCCCTTCCAGAACTATGCAAAAGCTGCCTCCAGTGGTCCTCCCCTCATCCTAACCCACTGCCTCCCAGAACTGCACAAAGTCAGTTAGCCTTCCTCTCTAAAACTGCGCAGAATCTTCCACAGTGGCCCCTCCTTCAGCCAGATTCACTCATCTCCAAAACTAAGTAAAAGACAGCCATTGAGCCTAGCCTGAACTTTGCATTGTGTAGTTCTAGGCCTTAAGCCTCAACCCTGGCTGTTGGGACTGCGCAATGCGCAGTCACTAAGCCTCTCTCTCCGACTTGCAACTCAATTTCAACTCAGTCTTTGAAGTTGAAGGCACCATCTTAAGCTAGGAGGTTTTCAGGCTGATGTTTTCTCGTCGTGAGTAAAATGCAGATACAAGTACTTTGTCATGGCGGGATGATGAGGAAGGAAATGAAAGAGGAAGACATGCAAAAGGCACTCTCGCAGCTGAGCAAGCAAGTTGATCTTCCAAGGAAAGACAAAGGGACACCAACTCGCAAGCACAACCCAAGATTTGAAATCATCTAACACTCTTGTCACCAAGCCATGAGGAGGTGGAAGACAAGAGTATCCTTAAGAGGACATCACTCACAACAGCAACAGTGGCCTAACACTGCAACAGCATCCAACCAGTTTATATCAGCAGTGTCATGTCATGTCTTGTCATGAGTTGTCATATGCCACATCATCATTGTGGACCATGTATATTATATTCAAATGTATTGTAAAGTGGAAGTTCAAAGGACACACATTAATATGGTGAGTCATGTAAGTTGAAAAGTCACAGGAAGTTGAATAGTCATGAGAGTAGTCAAAGAGTCACAAAGGGGAAGCATCACCCCTTGGTTATATATACCCCCTCATTGTATGAGCAAAGGACTTTTCACCTTGCCTCCTCCCACAAGGAATTAAAGAGATTAGCTACTTCTTTGAGGAGCGAAGAGTGGCTCCAATGTCCCACTATTGGGTCTAGTGATGTACATTGTAAACATGTCTTGGAACTTTTGCTTAATAATTGAAGCATTTTAAAGCCAGCACGTTCTTCATGCATGGACTATGAATGTTTGTAAGACTATTCTATGGACGTTTGTATTTCATGTTTGCTTTCACATGTAATAAGATAGTTGAACTATTTCGGTTATTTTAGTGCTTATCTTATTGAGAATGTGTTGTAATGGTTGTTATTGTTGTCCCATCCTTGTGGACAATTCCGCGAAATACTAGACAAATCTTTCCTTGTTTATTCATTGCGATGATCATCGCATCCGTTGTGGACTATTCCGCTAGATGTTAAATGGAGCCTTCTGGTTCATGTGTGTCTCTTCCTCGGTGGTACTATTACCTCTCACTTAGAGGCTCACTTTTCTCCCCCCTTTGCAGTAGAAGAACCTTGACACAATTGCAATTGCACACTCACCAGGCACACCTCCCTTGCTTTTTGAAGACAATGTTGCATCACTTTCCTGCGCTGACAACTAGAGCGAAGACAAATCTTTAAGGATTTGGCAACTGAACCTTTATACCGAATGGGACTCCTACACCAAATGGTGTGAGCTCTGATTGGGACTTCATATCGGGGAGATCCCCTTGTTTAACAGATTTCCAGCACCGTCAACAAAATGGCGTTAGGAGGGCCAGACGACAGGTTGTGCCCGTTGAGTCTGGTTTGAATCTCTTATTTAAAATGGCTCTTCTCCAAATCATAATCCAGGGAGGTTTTTCTAAAGAGCTTAATTGTACCATCCCTGCAGAAGTTATTCATAACTTGTCTGAATTTAAGTTCGATGGTGAGGGTGAATCAACTTTTCGTGAACATCGGTTTCAAGTTGTTTGTCTTTGTCTTTCTAATGGAATATGTTCCAAAGGTGTCATGGCTAGATTACTCACCCTCACATTTGAAGGTCGTGTTAATCAATGGTGTCATACATTACCCATTGCTTCTATCCATTCATTCGACTAGCTTGCCAAGAAGCTTCATAAAGCCTTCGATAAGTACAACTACCGAGATGTTTATGGAAGAATCAATCTTTTAAGAATGGAGCCTAATGAATCAATTAAGGATTTTTCTGATCGATTCCTTCACCTTCATTATGAAATTCCTAAAAAACATTTGAACTGGGATTTCTTGAAACAAGAGTTTGAGTGCTTGGTTCTTGTCTCTTCATACGATGAACTTGAACCTCCTGATTTTTCTGCTTCCCCAACTCTTGTGAATTGTGAGACACCTCAAATTTCAGAGGAGGAGCTTATTGACCCCTTTGTTCTTTGTCCTCCTCCCTTTCCAGTCCCAATATGGGAGCCTCCTTGCGGTGGTTGTAAAACTGGGAAATCTGCAAATCAAATCAGCAATCCACCTTCTCATTCTTCTTCTGCTTTTCATGATTCAGATTCAATGGAGGAAATTCCAGAATGGCTCATGAAACCTACAGTGAAGACTCACTCCTCCATCCTGCAAGATGATGTCACCGTTCACAACTCTAGTTTCAAAGCTAACCTGGATTTTTGTTATCCTCTATCATCTACACATCCTGACTCTTTGTACCATGACCCTCTTGATCAATCTGCTCCACCAGCTAGCTCTTCACATTCTCTTGATTCTCAAGTTGCTGGCTCAAATTGCGATTAGGTACAAAGTAGTCACATTACGCAGGGAGAGGATTCAAAAGGTGAAGATGCTTTCAATCTTTCCTCTCTTTTTCAGAATGTTCCATATCAAGATATTGTGTTTCCATTCTTGAATGATTCTCAATCTGCTAATCTCGGTAGAGAATCCAATGCAATCAATTCTTTCAATCAACCCCCAGCCTTGGGCAGTAACCATTTTAATGACGATGACTCTATTGGTATATGTCGTGACAAATGCCCAAGCACATCACGTGATCTCTCAGTTTCTCACGAAGATTTTAATTTAGATCTAGAATCTAGTTTGGTCAAAGAAGATGTTCATATCAAAACTTCCTCTTCACCTCACTATCCCTTGTGTCCTACCATTTGCAACACATCTACTTGCGACGAAGATACTCCATGCTCTTATGTTTCGTCATCCGATGAGTTATTCCCTCGATGGACACAAGGCAGTGAGGTTGTCCATGATGAAATTGAAAACAGAAAAATCATGTAGAACCCTTCCCACCCCTCATCATCTCTTCTCTTGCATGAGGACAACTCTTCAAATTAGCTTACTCATTAGATCTCACAGATTCATTTATCCTTGAATTTGCTATGAGAAGAGCCTCTCCATTTGAGAAATCTGATTGTTGAAGTTGAAAATTTCGGCGAAACCTGTGATAGAGATGGTTGCCATCCAATGAGCAGTATTGAAACTAGTAACAACAGTGATCCTCAAACCATGCATGATTTGGTTCAAGCTTCAAAATACGATTCCAGAATCCTGGAAAGTTCTGGGACCTACCAGGGAGTCGAGGCACTTCAACTTCCGTTGATGGTTATGTCAGGATCTCGCAACTCTAGTAAGCCCCTGAACTAAGTCAAATCTAGTTTCTCTCACACAATCCTTCTTTTTGCATGGTTTCATTCAATGTAAATCTCTTTCTCAAAGATGTTTGGTATTTCAGATGTAATCTTTCAAACTCTTGAGATTTTACTTTTGACCGAACTCAAGAATCTTTTTTGGTTCATTCATCTTCATGCAAATTTCTCGCATCAAAGTTGGGTTGGGAATGTGCATCTCTCATAAAGTCATGGAATTGCGAAGTTGATCATTTCAAAGACTATCTTTATTTGAAGGAATCATGCTTATCGAATTTATCCCTTAATGGTCAACGCTTGGGTCTTCTTGCGAATTTAATGTTGCAAATATGTTCTCATCGCACGAGAAATACTCTTGAGTGATATTGAATGCACAAATTGTCACATGAATCAAGTTCTTCTCTGTTCACCATGTCCCAACTGGTCTCATGCATTTGTGGTGCTAGCATCTCTTTTAAACTCTTTTGATGAATACGATGCTTGTACAATGTGACGCCAATCACAGGAAGGTGGTATGTCATATTTGGCTCGCAAGGAACTTGGTTCGATCGTTCAGAGCGTTCGCTAGATTTTTCAAATCGATTTTTCTTCGTTTATTGCAAACTAGGAATTTAATGCTTCAATCAACCCATCTGACCATTTCTCTGTCTTTGGTGACTTCCATTCAGCTTATTATTTTCCCATCAACACATCCAATGACAGTTGTTTCACACCCCTTCATCTTCATTGTTCAACATCTCTCTATTCATATTTTTGTCAAGCAGGCGAGGCACTTCAACCTTCACTCATGGTTATGGCAGGTCCTCACTATCTTGGCATGACTACTGAGAATGATCAAATCTATTTTCCCTTACAAGATTCCCATCGTGATCCCACTCCTCTAATTGAAAATTCACCCTTTCCAAGATTTCGGGATTTTCAAGACGGCCATTATGAATTTTACGATCTAATTGTTGAATGGATGGAACAATCTTACCTAGCAAGCTCTATAGCAAACAAGTTTCAATCTTTCCACGCACTTGCTAAGGGGCTCGGTGTAGATGAAGACACATCTGTAAGAAGCTTCCAAGGTTTGTTGAAAAATGGTATTCATCGAAAAGTTAAGCATGTGAATTGGATGAAAGTAGTGGTTGTGACACACCTTTTAGCCCACAGGCAAGACCTTCCTCTTCTTGTGCAAGTTTTCCAAGTCTTTACATTTTATGTTGCACATCGTTTTTTATCTATTTTAATTGTTCATATCTTTGTGGATGCAGGTTGGGAACAACTGCGGTGGCTTCACCAGAAATTTCATTATATGTGACCCCGACCTTCTAGCTGTTAAGTTAGGAGTAGGATTAGCTACATCCTAGTTTTCCCTTCCTTACTCATTATGCACTCATTCCCTATAGTTGGTCCTCGTTTTCTTATTCTGGTTCTACATCATGTTTGATTTAGCCATTTTTGTCTTCTGGTTATGTTTCCTTGTTGTATTTTTTTTTTTTCGTCTTGTTGTTCTTTCTTGTTGAGTTTTGGCTTCTTAGTATGTGTGTGGATGAATTCTAAAGAGTCTTGTGACACTACAACATTTCGCTGAACCTCCAGCCAATCTTCTTTGTGTTGCCTTTGTCTTTTGGTCGATGAAGTTCTGACAAAAAATATGATCCGTCCATAAAAAGAGTTTTGGTCCAACCATGAACCTATGTCTGTCAAGGAAACCTCGTGCCTACAATCGGTTCTTGTGTTCTTTTTTTCGTGCTTATCCAACTAGTAGAGAAACAGAAAATCTAAGTGAGCAAACCTGAATCACAGGTCTTTATATACTTCTATGAAGGAACAACCTCTTCTACTCTCAATATGTTGAGATCCCTCTTTTGCCCAAAATGAATAAGTGTCAATGCACAGTGCTCTTTAAAATAAATAAGTAAAGGCAAAAGAAGAGAAAGGCTTCCTGTGCAGAGAGGTGAAGCAAGCAACTCCAATGGGGTACTATCCAAGCTCGCTGGCAGCGAAGCAATGTTTGTGTTCCTGTGTGACTCTGTTGGGGTATTGTCCAAGCCTGCTGACATTGGAGCAACACCAAAGATGAAAACTTATACTCTGAAAATCTTAAACTCGCAAGCTACACTACCTTTGCCAACTCGAAACATTGTGATATTGCCAAACCACATGTTGTATTCAATCGATAAGGTACAGAGGGGACCATGTCTAGTCATAGGGTAAGTGGAAAAAGCTAAAGTGATCTACACGATGGATCAATACTCCTCAAAGAACCAAGGCCCTGCACGAAAAAGTTAACCAAAACAGAGAAGTTGGATTCTACCAGTGTGTCGTCAAGTGTTGTAGCAGCTGCAACACCCTCCAAAATTTTGGCCTACAATCAAATTTTGGAGCCCATTGTGGATCTTCTAATCGGTTGTTCCTTAGTCACTCATTAGTCAGTTGATGATTTCAAGCTCCCTTCTCGAATCTTAAGTGTTGTTCACACTTTTATCTTTATAAAGCAAGTGTCATCTTCGGACATGGGAATTATCGCTTATCATGCAAAGGGGAGTTTTGGTTTGCTTCAAGGGGCAATCTTTGTGAAAATGAGTTGTTCTCATCATATAAACATGTTTCGCACTCATTTCCAAAATTTCACACACTATTACATGTGTGGTCATTATCCTCACAAAGTCTATCGTTGGAACCGCACTTGTCAAAAGTTGCCACAAAGGTTGTTGCATTAAGGGAAGTATGTTTTCATATGTTGTGGATTATCTATGTTGTATCACTAAGTGTCCAAGTGTGTGGTCATAGACAAGTTCTATCAATGCTCATATCGGTCCCACTGATCCCACACTTAACCAAATTCTAGAGGATACTTAGCAACCTAGCCTCATCCAGCCTTCCCAAACTACGCACTTTGCATCTTCAACCTTCAAGTTGTTCCTTTGTTTGTTGGAACTACGAAATGCACAGAAAGCCCAACCTCCCTTGGCCTCCAAAACTACGCAAATGCTTCCTCCAGTGTCCTTCCATCAGCCAGAGCTCACTACCTCCAAAAACTGTGCAGTTCTTCGCTCAAGCCTCTCAGCTGCCCAGTCCCCCTTGCCTCCTGAAATTGTGCAGTTTGACCTCCCAAGGCCCCATCCCGTAGCAGCCACTACCTACTTGAACTACGTAATTTTGTCCCACAATGGGCACTGCGCAAATTTTTCCCTCAAAGAGGATTGTGCAGAAATTTCCCTCAATTTGCCATGAGCTACACACAGCGCATTCTCAGTGATCAAGCTCGACCCTTGGCTGCTTGAACTGTGCAATTGCACAGTCATTGGGCCTTCTCCCCTGACCTGTTACTCAGTCCTAGCCCAGTTCATGAATCCAAGTGCTCTATCTTAGGCTAGGGGTTTATCAGACTGATGTTGTCTTGACGTGAGTGGATTACAGATACAAGAAATCTACCATGCTATGGCAAGATGATGAAGAAGGAGGGCACGCAAGATGACACTCAAGGAGTTGAGGAGAAAACATAATCAACATATAATAAGACCAAGGAACCATAAGGTATGATAGAAGATCAAAGATCGGGACCGCATGAAAAACTCCATCTGATCCACAACCCTTTAGAGGGTAGGTACGAAGAACAAAGCACATCTTTCATGAAGTTGAAATGCACCTCTTAGTGTAGCATGAAGGACAACTTATCATTGTCATATCAGTGTGTCTTCAATCACATGAATGGTCGCAAAATTGAAAGCAATTGCATGTGTTTTCTCTAAGTGTTTCGTTCCCTTTCGCAAGATAGGCAAGATGTCGTCTTTTCGCATACTGGTTGTTGTACTTTATGCATAAGCTCATTCTAGTGGTTTCAAGGGTGCATCTTTGTGTTTAAGAGTTTTCCTAACCATATGAACATCTTTCGCACTCATTCACAAAGTTTTGAGCATTGTCACACAAGTGTCGTCGCGGTCATCATAAAGTCTATCTTGGGTGTTGCACATGTCGTAGTTGGTCATGAAGCGGTCACACACAATCGAAAGTGTTGTTCATGTGTCATGGGTGGTCAATGTTGCTGAGTCATCAAGTATTCTAAGTGTTAGGACACAGTCAAAGCTTCATCACTTCACTTGTTAGTCTCAATGATCCAGCACTTAGCCTTTTCCGAAGAAGCTCCCCGACCCCTCAACTTGGCTTCACCCAGCCTACCTGGACTGCATATTGTGTAGTTCCAATAAGTAGACTGTGACTTGACCCCTGGATCTACGGAATGCGCATTTCCTTTCCCCATGGTTGCTACACTGCGTAGTTCTTGAGCCCAAGACCCAGCCTTTCCTTCGAGAATTTTGCAATCCTTTTAGTTAGCCTTCCCCTCCAGAACTGCGCAGAAGATGCCTTTAATGGTTTTCCCACATCCTAACGCATTGTCTCCTAGCACTGCATAGAAGTCAGTCAACCTTCCTCTCCAAAATTGCGCAGAAATCTTCCATAGTGGCCCCTCCTTCAGCCGGACTCACTCATCTCCAAAACTACGTAGAAGACAACCTCTGAGCCTAGCCTGAACTGCGCATTTCGCAGTTTTAGGCCTCAACCCTGGGTATTGGGACTGCGCAATGCACAGTCACTAAGCCTCTCTCTCGAACCTACAACTCAATTTTGGCTCAGTCTTTGAAGCTGAAGGCACCATCTTAGGTTAGGAGGTTTTTGGGCTAATGTCGTCTCGTCATGAGTAAAATGCAAATACAAGTACTTCGTCATGGTGAGATGATAGAGGAAGGAGATGAAGGAGGAAGACATGCAAAAGACACTCTTGCAACTGAGCAAGCAAGTTGATCTTCCAAGGAAAGACAAAGGGACACCAACTCGCGACCACAACCCAAGATTTGAAATCATCGAAAACTCTTGTCACCAAGCCATGAGGAGGTGAAAGACAAGAGTGTCCTCAAGAAGACATCACTCATAGCAGCAACAGTGGCCTGACAGTGCCACAACATCCAAGCAGTTTATATCAACAATACCATGTCATGTCTTGTCATGAGTTGTCATATGCCACATCATCATTGTGGACCATGTATGTTATATTCAAATGTATTGTAAAGTGGAAGTTCAAAGGACACACATGAATATGGAGAGTCATGTAAGTTGAAAAATCATAGGAAGTTGAACAGTCATGAGAGTAGTCAAAGAGTCACAAAGGGGAAGCATCACCCCTTGGTTATATATACCCCCTCATTGTATAAGCAAAGGACTTTTCACTTTGCCTCCTCCCGAAAGGCATTAGAGAGATCAGCTAGTTCTTTGAGGAAAAAGAAGTGATTCCAATGTCCCACTATTGGGTTTAGTGATGTACATTGTAAACATGTATCTTGGAACATTTGCTTAATAACAGAAGTCGTTTAAGGCCAGCATGTTCTTCATGCATGGACTATGAATGTTTGTAATACTATTATGTGGATGTTTGTATTTCATGTTTGCTTTCACATGTACTAAGATAGTTGAACTATTTCAATTATTTAAGTGTTTATCTTATTGAGAATGGTTGTAATGGTTGTTATTATTGTCCCATCCTTACGGACTATTCTGCAAGATACTAGACAAATCTTTTCTTGTTTGTTAGTTGTAGCGATCGTCGCATCCATTGTGGACTATTCTGCTGGATGATAGACAGAGCCTTCTGGTTCATGTGTGTCTCTTCTTGGGTGGTACTGTTACCTCTCACTTAGAGGCTCACTTTTCTCTCCCCTTTGCAGTGTAAGAACCTTGACACAGTTGCAACTACACACTGACTAGGCACACCTCCCTTGCTTTTCGAAGACACAATTGCATCACTCTCCTGTGTTGACAACTAGAGCCAAGGCAAATCTTTAAGGATTTGGCAACTGAGCCTTTATACTGAATGGGACTCCTACACCAAATAGTGTGAGGTCTGATTGGGATTTCATATCGGGGAGATCCCCTTGGTTGACGGATTTCCAGCACCATCAACAGAAACCCAAAAGGGAAAACTTACATTCTTTGTTGTGGTATTTTAGTGGTTGTTCTTGAGCAATTGGATCTATTACAAAGCAATCTTTCTCTGAGAAATCATTTTGCTTCTTCTCACTAATCTCAGCCCATACAATTGATCTCAGCCTTCCTTGACCATTGCTTGATCTCAACACTATAACATGCAATTATTCCCCTACTAAATAGCCTTGACTTGCCCTGCTTCTTCCCTGATCCTAGCTCCTACTTCCTTGTGCACTGGAGCACCTATTTCCTTGCACACAAGGAGTTCCTAAATCTTAGCGCACTTGTGGACCTTATTTCCTCGCGGACAAGAGGCGTTATTTCCTAGTGCAAATTTGCGCCTATTTTGTAGGGCACAATCTCCTAAATCATTGCGCATAATTGATGCTCAATTCTACACTTTCCACAATCAAAGAATGATTTCACAATTTTGTGTGTATTATGTGCCTTCATCCTGTTGAAATTTGTAACTGGGTTTGATCTTCATAAATGTAATTGAAATGTACTTATCAAAAGAATGAAGAAAATATTTTTATTATTGTTATTATTATTGTGACTTATTAAAGCATGGGTTTCATGCTTGGGTCATCATGTTTTAGGTCAAAGTCCGCATTGAGGACTTCTAGGATTTATTTTGAGTCATTAGAGTCATTGTACATTAAAAGAGACCATTCTTGGGCTTTCTAATCATGTAAAAAGAATTATTTTTTGTCAAAAATGAATTTAGTCTCCTCCACACCAAGTGGGCCTCAAGACAAGTAATTTGACCTCCCTAGAAGACTATAAATACAATGCAGTTCGAATTCATTTGGAACATCTCATTCTCTCACAGATAGTTCGATTTTTGAAGTTGGAAGCTGGAAAAGTGTGAAGTTGAGAAAGGGCTAAAAGAAGGGTTGGAAAGGAGTGTGAGTTTCTGGAGAAGGATTGAAGACCTCAAGATCGAAATTTTGGGACAACTCTCACTCAGTTTTGTGGTGTATTAAGGGAGATCGAATTTCTCCAAGTCTAGTCAAAGTTGTTGCTGTGATTGTTGTTGGGTCGAAGTTGTGGCTGCAACTGTTGTTGGGTTGAAACTGCTACTGATGTTGGTGGGTCAAAATTGTTTATGAAGGGTTGTCATCCACAAGAAGGATTGAGGCCTGACTTGGTGTGGAGGGAGTCTCTTTCTAGGTATAGAGTCTTGGATTATCTCAAGAAACTATTGAAGGAAGAATTGTTGACTGGGTTTTCCCCTAGATAGGGGTTCTACCCTGGCTATCCGCCTACATTTGTTGTCTTTGTGTTATTGTCTTGGTAATTGCTTGATGAACTAAAAGATAAAAGAAGAACATAAAGATAAAGGAATCACAAATAATTATCTATAAAATATTTTTGCCTTTCTGATTTTCTAACACATCCTCCTCTTTATCGACCCAATTTGAGCATGCAAGGAAGACCCAATTCAATTCTAGAAGTTGAGTTCTAATAGCGCATTAATTGAGAGCGATACTCTTTCTCTCTCCAATCAACACTTGGAGTCTTAACTTGTTCTTCCTTCAATCAAGACTAAAGACTGACTTGCTCTAACTGAACTTGTAACTGCCACCTCGTTCTATAGTCAAATTGATGAAGACTCCACTTAACTGAAGCTCCAACTCTATGCATGCCATCTTGATGATCATTCCAGTAAACTAAAAATAAACTCATTCTAATTGAAGTTTAACTCATGAACTCACACTCATGCTAGAGAACAAAAAATTGAGGTCTTCACTGGCTAAGGAACATGCCAAAAGACCTTCACTCACTACATTTTCAACAATATAAATGAGGATGGCCAATTACTTCCAATCCAAGCTTGCCTACCATATCCTCTAATATGGGGTTGGCTTGTGAACTGGAATCTAATAAAGCATCCACCCTTGTCTTCTTGATTTGTATCTTTATATAGAAGAGTATTTATCATATCCTTCTTTTCACTATTATGGGGGCTACTCATGTTCACCTCCCACTATTTCTATACATGCAATCCATATTGATTTACATCTAATTTAATCTCCTTTCAATTCCCTATATCCATGCCTATCATATCCTTCTTGTGTTAAGGTTAAGGTTAGCTATTAGGGTTAAGGTTTTGGATACTCTAGAACCTTCTTGAAAGGACATGTGGCTTGCTCCTCATGTAACAAGTGTTGATGTGGCTTGCTCCTCATGTAACAAGTGTTGATGTGACCTCCATGTCATACTGCAGTGGACAAAGCAATTTTTTCATACAAACTCTGTTTCAATCTTTTTTAGCTCATTGGAAAGCTCTCAACGAACCGACAATGGGGAAATGCGTTATGCCTGTTGTGTGTATATATTTACCCAGAAGATACTGTTTAATGTGTAAAATAGGCAATTTTCAATTTTGACTAAAAATTGCAGAATTGGATTTGTCCTGAAATGGTCCCCATCAAGGTCAAAACTCTGATTTTCCCACCACATAAGGCACTAAGAATGAAACAAGTAAACATTGATCCATTTCAGATCACAGGTATAACAAAGTTACAATCACTGTTAATCGTATAATGTTTGCCTTAAGGTGATAGAAAAAACCCAATGCTTTTCGTCAACACTTTTCAATGTAAAATGAAATGATCTCACGGGTTGAAACTTGATACAATTAAGAGATATCAACCCAAATTTTCAACTCCCTCTCATAGTTCTTTATTCAGAGGCAATTTTGCAGGTGTTTTCCTCACTGGTACCTGACATTTTCTGAGCTCGTGTCATTCCATATGCTCCAGGATTTTTTGAGGATGACACAAGATAGAAAAGTTCAATTTTGCATGAAGCAGAAGACAGAGGTTTGTTGTAAAAACAGTGCTGATATTTGTATAACCCTAGTTCCTTCTTTGTTCTTTCCAAGACAGTTCTCTTACCTAATTCTGCATCCGCATATATTTTGCTGATCAACAAGAAGTGATATTCGGGATACAGAATAACTTAAGCTATAGAATTTACACAGAAGTTTTAACACAAGCATTCAGAGGTACGTAGCATGATATGTGAATAAGCAAAAGCAGCTACAGAGTATAAGATATAAAATTGATTCATGCAGAGGAATAGGCCTTGATGCCAAAGTCCAACCATGGCAAAGAATTGGATCTTGATCACCTTGGCAACTCAGCTTGCATATGTCTTTTCCTCGTACTCACTTTTTTCCCTTATAGTTTATTTAATCAGGTAGCAGGCTGAAGAATGTCACCAAGTAAAGCTCATGTCATTAAAATTCCCTGCAGCTAGCTGAAAATTTGAAATCATTGAATGGTACACAACTCATTAAGTTAAAAATATAATCTCCCAATTAAATTGTTAAATGTAGCTCGAGAATGTCATGCCCAATGGACACGTTCAGGCATCGTAATTAGATCATTCCATATCATGTCAGAGAATGGACCAGAAAAATATCCTTAATGATTTTAAGATTCTCGATCCCATGATACAAAATTATCAATAGATTACGTAACTAGAAACAGAATGGTACCTTTGCCAGCAAAAGCAAAACCCTCCAAGCCTTTTTATCTCCATGTGCATCACCAGTAGTCCCCACAAGAACACAAGCCATTCTTGAAATGATGGAAACGGTTGGCATCTCTTACGATAATTTCTCTCCCAACAATCTTGGAGATAAACTTTGTGGCAGTGTGGCAGTCAATGCACACACGTAGGTTTTTGACAACTCGAATAACTTTATCAGGGGCTGTGCTAATAAGCCCAAACGCGATGGCCAGCTTCTCACTATGATAGCTCAGAATGCATTCTTTTTGTTCATCGTCCACATCATGAAGCACCAAGCCTGTATTAGGAACATAACCTTCTGCTTTCATTTGCACAGCTAGTCTGTCCACCATTACATATATCTCTTCCGTTTGAGGATGTGATCTGTCTCCTACAAGAAATGGATAAACCCTTTTCTCCACCTCAACCCAGCTGCACCCTGGTTCTTTACTTATACCCCTTTCTCTCATTGTTTTTATGACTTTTGATGCATCATCCCACCTGCCAGACGCAGCATAGATGTTAGACAGAACAACATATGCTCCGGCCGTTTTTGCATTTCCTGCAAGGATGTGTTCTGCTGCAAGTTTTCCTATCTCCACATTGTTATGGATTCTGCAGGCACCCAGCAAAGCCCCCCAGACATCAGGCCCAGGTTCAATTGGCATTTTGTTGATAAATGCATGTGCCTCATCCAGTTGTCCAGCACGGCCAAGAAGATCAACCATACAAGCATAGTGTTCTTCTTGAGGGATGATGTGATGATCTCGATTCATGCAACTAAAGTAGTGCCAACCTTCATCCACCAGGCCTGCATGACTGCAAGCAGAGAGAACACCAATGAAGGTAATGTAATTAGGCTTGACATTAGACTCTTGCATTTGTTCAAACAGTTCCATGGCATCTTTGATATACCCATGTTTACCATACCCATCAATCATTGCAGTCCAGGACACAACATTTTTCTCTGGCATTTTTTCAAACACTCGATAGGCATTATCAATGCTCCCACATTTGGCATACATATCAACAAGAGCACTCCCCATCATGACCTCAGACTCAAACAAATTCTTAATTAAGTGAACATGCATTTGCTTACCTTGTTCCAGAGCTGCAATGCCACAGCATGCACTAAGAACACCAGCAAATGTCGGCAAACTTGGCCTCAGGCCTGCCCGCTGCATCTCTACATAAAGCCTCAAGGCATTAGCCTCCAACCCATGCTGAGCATAACCTTCTATCATGGCATTCCACGATACCACATTTCTTTGAGGCATTTCGTCAAACACCTGTCTTGCAGCCTCCAAGTTTCTGCATTTCACATATCCTGCAATCATACTGGTCCATGAAACCACATCTCTTTCAGGCATTTTGTCAAACACTTGGTGTGCATAATCCATATACCCCGACTTCGCATACATATGGATTAGGGCACTCCATAAAACAACATCAGAACAAAACCCACTTGTAATTATGTGAGAATGGACCTGCTTTCCCTGCTCCACAGCAGACAGGCTGGTACTCGCACAGGCTGTTACAATGCCGGCGAGTGTGTATCGATCTGGCTTCACGTCCATGCCCCGCATTTGACAAAACAACGAGAGAGCCTGCCCAGCAGATCCATCTCCCTGCCGAGCATATGCGCCGATCATGGCATTCCACGAGACGGCGTTTCGTTCAGGCATTCTGTCAAACACTTTGCGTGCATCGTCCAGTTTATCACGTTTCGTGTACATGATGAGAAGCTTTGTCTCTAAATACACACCTGGCTTGAATCCGGTGGTGATCATATGGGCATGAACGGTTTCAGTGCTCGCACATTTCTCCAGAAAAGTTTCATACCTGGTCCACTCTTCTGTTTTTACAAGGTTGTCATTGCCAACGCTGTGGTGGGAACGGAATTGGCAGCTCAAGTGCAGTGCCAACGCTGGCAATCTTGTGAATTTTTTTATTGATACAGAATGCATGGGAAAGCCGACGGCATCGGCAATTGCCCAGGGCTGTCAACCTCACTTCAAAGTCCATGTCGTACCATCACCGTTTGCACCACCATTATTAAAAGCAATTTAATTATTTGTGGGTTTTTTTCTCCATTTTACATATTTTTTGTCATTATTTTTCCCGTTGATTAAGAGGAATAGTTTTAAATATTTTCCTAAATTTATTTTATAATATATGCGGGGCTACCATTCTTTTGTAAGTATAAAATTTGTGGAAATTTTTACATTTGGAAAGATTGATCTTTCTCGGTCCTTATAAATTCAGGAGTAAGATGGAGTAAGATGGATCTTTATAAATTCAGGAGTAAGATGGATCTATGTGGGTTTAAGTTGTGCATGGTTACACAAAATTAGTTAAACATTTAATTATGTTAATCATTTTAGATATGTTAAATATGTCTAAGATTAATTTGGACTTTTTAAATTTAAATTTGCTCAATTACCTCATTTTGTTAAGATGATAGAAACTATTAATAACTTGAATGATGAAAATTGATGAAATAAAAAATTTGAATGCAAAGTGACAATGTAACAATGTTGAATGATGGAAAATGTGAATAATAAGAATGTAATCAATTACAAATAGTCTTCATTGTAATCATTCTCAAACTATTTTCTTCTACTTTTCATATTGTCACACATATTAGTTTTTCTATCTTTTCATATCTATCATATGAAAAGTGTGGTTGAAAGCGTAAATCATTCACATCTTTAACTCGAGCTATTAGGTAATGTCATACCTTGTCTCTTTTGTTCTCCAACATTAATAGTAGTTTTCTCCAAAGTCAACTGTTGTGATTTATGGAGTGTTAAACCCCAAGAAAGTTAAGAAAATTTCGATGGTAGTTGTGTTGTATTACATTGTTTGAATACAAAATGACTCACAATGTTGAATGATGGAAAATGGGAATATAAAAATGCAGTCAATTACAAATGGTTGAATCACTGTAAATACAAAAATCAATGCATAACATCAATATTTTTTTTGTGCTTACATTGGAACCAATGCACACTATTAATTTAATTACTTTGAAATTAATGTACATCATACATCTAGTTACATCGAATCAAGAATCAACATCTACATTGAAATCAATGCATCTAGTGCAAGCAATCAAATAGGATTAGAAATCAATGCATATACTGCAAGCAATAAAATATGATTAGAAATCAACATCTACACTGAAATCATTGCATCTAGTGTCAGCAACCAAATATGATTAGGGATCAACAACTACACTATAATCAATGCATACAGTGCAATCAATCAAATAGGATTAGAAATCAACATCTACACTAAAATCAATGCATCTATTTCAGTGAAAAACAAAATATTCACTGTTTTTTAAATCTAACTTCTTTTACCTTTTGTAAAAGCCTTACTTCATCTTCCTCTATGGTTAATAATGTTCAATATTATATAATAATATATGTATTTGTCTCTATGTGTCTCTTTCTTCTTCCCTCTCTCCCCCCTCCATCTTTGTGTCTATCTACCTCTCTCCTCCTGTTTCCCCCATCTGTCTCTTTCTCCGTCTCTCCCTCCCTCTCTATGTTTCTCTCTTCTTCCCTCTCTCTCTCCCCCCATCATCTATATCTAAATCACCTTCTATCTCTCCTTCTTTGTCTCTCTATCTCACCATGCCCCCCCACACACACACTCTATATATATGTGTGTGTGTGTGTGTGTGTGTGTGTGTGTCTCTCTCTCTCTCTCTCTCCCTCCCTCCCTCTCTGTCTCTCTCTTCTTCCCTCTCTTCTCCTCCATCTATATCTCTATATCCCTTTGTCTCTCCTTTTTCTCTCTATTTCACCCTTAAGTATACACACTCTCTTCATATCTATCTATATTTCTTTCCCTTCCTCTCCTTCTTTTTCATATTTATTAATATTAAATGTATTTAATGTTCATATGATTAATAAAAATGCATGTATAGCATTTTAATATTCTTAATCCAAAAATAAATGAATGGTTTTAAAAGAGGACAAAATTATTGAAATGGTGTAAAAGTAAAAACCTCTCATCATTAGAAAGGAATTTTAATTTATTTAAAATGAAAAAAAAAAAAATTGAAAATTGTATAAAAGTAAAAGCCTATAGATTTTAATCTATTTAAAATGGGAAAAAAATTGTTGAAATTGGATAGAAGTAAAAGCCTCTTATTATTACATGGAGATTTTAATTTATCATAAGTAAATTAAAAAATGTATATGGATATTAGTATATTTTTCAATAGAAGTGAGTAGCATCTGTAGCATTTTTATTAGTATTGATGGAGAAATTTGTAATGAAAACATATAATTATTTTTTAATTAAAATATTATTTTAGTTAGTAAATTATATGGAATAAAGTTAACTAGGATTTGAATCATATTGAGTAAAGTTAGCTAGGATTTGAATTAAGGTGATCATTATTATCACTATAGATCTCAATTGTTTAAGTTATTTATACAATGGATGGCATTAATATCATAATTACAAGTAACCAATTTAGATCCATCTTAATTATGGATCTACCAAGCGTCTAGAGGGATCAAATCTCTTGAGATGCAAACCATTTTTACAGTGAAAAGAGGTTTGATCCCTCTTGGAGCTTGGTAGATCCGGAGTTAAGATGGATATGGGTTGGTTATTATACCAATAATAATAAATAAAGAAATAACATGTTAAAGAAACAATAGTATGTTACCTTTATATTATAAAGAGGCCAATTTCTTTTGATCAAAGCTCTGCGTCTTACATTTTACATTACATTTTATGTTTTTCATTTTTCATTTTACATTATGTTACATTTTGTATTTACATTTTACACTACACTTTACATTCTATATTACATTTTACATTTATATATGTTTTAATTTAAATATTAATTAAAACATAGGAAACTGATATTTTATTTTTTATTTTTTTATTTTCTCAACATTTAAAAAATATTGACATACCTATATTATGTCACAACATGTTCCTCATACTAAATTGTATAATACATTTCAACCTAGTAAAAAAAATTCAAAAAAAAATTTCCCCCTATATTAAATCTAAATCATCAATAAATTATTTTAATAAAATTTCTATAAACTTTATTGGAAAATAAACCACGCCACACAGTGAATATAATCACGAATATTAAACGGAATTCAATTATTTATATATTTTTAATTTTTCTCTCGTATATATCATTATGATCTCCCATTCATTAATAAAAATAGTTTAAAATACTTACTTAAATTTCATAATATATTTGTTGCTACCATTCAGTATCAAATTATTTAACTATTTTTATCTAAATCTATATATAAATGTTATAGTGGTTTTTTTTTCAGAATGAAAAAAACTATATTATATTCAAAGATAATTTACGATATACATCAACATACATCTATGGTAATCATATATAGTAGCCTGATATGTCGAATTGACCAAAATTTAGAGAGATAGCATTGTCAAATCATTTAAATGGAATCAGATATGGCATGCAAGCCAAGGATAGGAAAATATCAACTGCAAATTACAAAACTAGATATAGCAGAACTATGAAGATTTTAGAAAGAAAAAACTGGAATGTAAAGCTGATTGAGTATACCTCAAAATGATGGGCTGAAGAAGAAAATATATAATCCAGGTACTTTGAAGCATACCTTTGATGGAGAAGGTTGATAGAAAGATTAAGTACCCAGCATTATGAAGTCCTGAATTTGGTGCCTGATATCGCCCATTGTTATGCTCACTTGCCAGAATTCATTTGGGGAAGAAAGGCCTTTCTTTGAGAGGGCATCTACCATATTGTTTTTTGTTCTATCAATATGGTTAATGGAATAGTCCATTCGTGATTTACAGATGGAGACTATTCTGCTCAACCACCCCGATAGATTTATATTTTTTATGATGTGGACAGACTTTACATGATCAATAATAACCTTTGAGTCCCCGAGAATATGCAACCCCTGAATGTTTAAAAAATCGCAAAACTTTAATAACCTAGTCAATGCCATTGCCTCTGCTTTGTTGTTCGTCCCTTTCCCACCATGCCAAAAAATATCTATATGCTGGTCCTCCCCTGGAATAATATATACCCCGCAACCACAATATTCGTTTAGAGCTGCCCCATCAAAGTAGGCACGAGGTATAATTGTGGGATCAACGGATTTATTATTTTGAGGCTTAGAAACTCTGGGATGGATATTGGGGGAATAACAGATATAATACTGGGATAAAATGAGTTCAAAAACAGAGGAATGATTATCTTTGTTGTTATTAAAGAGGACATTGTTCTGCCATTTCCATATCTCACAAAAGGTGATAAGCGGAATTGACCTCCAGTCTGCTTTTTTCATACTCCGCCAATGAAAAGCTTCTTTAATAGAGGAAAAGGAAATCCAATTTATACCGAAATGATTAGCAATACTCCTCCAAATGCATAGGGAATGTGGACAGATTAGAAAAATCTAGAATTTGCTTTCTTCATTCGATTTGCATAATGGACAAATTGCAGGCCCACTCCAATTCCTTTTTTGGAGGTTATCCCACGTAAGATTCTTATTGTGGAAAACCAGCCAAGCAAAAAAAATAATCTTTGAGGAGTAGCCTGCCTTCCAAAAGGATATGGGAAAAATGCTATTGTGAAAATCAAAATTGTCCAAATGAAGTTGGAAATATATATCCTTGACTATAACCATAGACCTTCCCTTAACACCCTTCCAGATTAGCTTATCCTCTTCCTCATTTCTGTGAAATCCCTTGTTCCTCATAGACCATAAAATCAGGTTCCATTATAAAGCCAGGTCATCCTTAAGATTTAGCAAAGTCGCCAATTTCTAAATAGGAATAGGACCCATCCATCTCTCGATGATCTGGTCCCAAAAGAAAATCCCTTTTTGCTAAAGTGCTCGAATTAAATGTTGAGAAAAAGAAGCTTCCTCTTCATCTCTTGCTATCGGGTCGAGTCCAATAATAATATTTTTCCCAGATTGAAAGCTCCATGCTAGGTTATTTAGAAAAAAATGCTCAATTTTCCGGAAACTTCTCCAAATAGTTGATCCGTGTGGAGTTCCAATAGATCCTTGTCTATACCAAAAGGTTATCTCCCTATGTTCCATATGTTTGGCCTTGATGGCTTTGATCCATAGGCTATCCCCCATAACTCCTATCCACAATGATTTGCATAGAAGTGCATAAAGAATAAATGAAGGTTCATGATACCCTAGCCACCCAATTTTTTTGGCCAAGTCAAGTGAGAATGCTTTGTAAGATGAAATCTTCTATGCTCATGATTTCCCCCCCAAATGAAATTAGAAGTTATTCTATTTAATTTGCTTATTATGATAGAAGGTATATAAAAGAGATGAGCCCAATATACCATTAGTTGAACAAAAACTGTCTGCGTTAAAATCACGCGACCAACCAATGATAGGCATTTAAATTCCCAACCTGCAATTCTCTTGTAATACTTGTCAAGAATCCACAACCAATTGGCAGAAGAATATCCCACAGGTTTTAATTGATAGCCTAGATATTTCAGGCCCACGCACAGGGGACTGACTTTTATGTTGAAAAGGTTTGACAGGAAAGCAACAATCTCTACATTTATGTCATCCACGTGGAAAGATGATTTGTCAACATTTATATAGAGGCCAGTGGCTTTCTGAAATTTTCCTAATATGACGTGTAGACAAATCCACGAATCACGACATAGCATTGCCACTAGAAGAATGTCATCAACGAACAAGTTATGAGAAAATGTAATACCCTTGCAAATCTTCAAAGGATGGCATCACTTTTCCTTTACAGCTTTTTGAATGTGTAGACTCAGGGTATCCATGACCAATATGAAAAGGAGTGGGGAAAATGAGGATCCCTGCCACAAACCTCTGGCGGCAGGGAAATATGAGGATGGGATACCATTTACAAGGACAACATAATTTACATCAACTACACATGCTATTATACAACTTGTACAGTTTTCGTTCAGACCAATTTTATAGAGAAGACATTTGAGGAAGCCCCAATCTACATAGTCGTATGCTTTCTTTAGATCAATTTTTAATAAAGAAGCTTCAGATTTCCTAATGTGCATAGAGTGAAGGCATTCATGCGCAATGGCAACAGCCTCAATAATATTCCTACCCTTTAGAAAGTCGTGCTACTCCAGGGTCAAATGGGAAGATAATGAATGTCTCATCCTGTCCGCAATAAGTTTAGAGATGATCTTGAAAAGAGTATTACAAAGTGAGATGGGACAGAAGTCCATGAAAGTGAGGGATTCTTTCTTTTTAGGAATTAAGGCAATATAGGTGGAAGAAATAAAATGGTTAATAGAACCCTTAGTCCTAGACTCCTCCACCATGTTCAGAAGATCATTTTTCAGCAAATCAAAAAAGTGAATGAAAAAATCAATAGTCCAACCGTCCAGACCCGGACTTTTGTCCTTTTGAAAGGATTTCATGACAAACAAAAGTTCATCCTCAAATAACTTTGCAAAAAGAAGATCATTCTGCTCCTCATCGAACATTACAAGATATGGTTCAATTCCCCATATAATGTCATTTATATCACTGCCCCTGTGATTTTCCTGGAAGTATTTTACCACCTCCTTAGCGATATCTTCTTGAGTCACCATTGAGGACCCCATCTCATTTTTTATTTCCCATATAGATTTAGATTCCCGCCTACCATTTGCGAACCGATGGAAAAATTTAGTATTTCGATCTCCTTCTTTAAGCCATGTGGCTCTGCTTTTTAGTCTCCAAGATGCCTCTTCAATAGCAAGAAGATTTTGCTTTTCCTTTTCTAGATTTCTGATATGGGCTCTCAATTCCAGAGACACATTATTTGAAGAAAGATCAACAGATAATCTTTCCAGATCTTCATTAATTCTCTTAAGAACTTGTCTATTAGAGATAACCTTATCCCTTTGCCAATTTTTTACACATGTTATAGTGGTTTTTATGGTATTTTATTTTTAAAAATTCTATAAAACTAAAATTAGGTAAAATATAAAAAACAATGAAAAATAAAATAATAATTTAAATTATTTAATTTATAAAATGTATAATCATCAAATTCACAAAAGTTAAAAATTAAAAATTATATGGATGTAAATTCATATTAATAATAATAATTTAATTTTTGGGCTCTTATGATTTAGTATGTTTGGGGTTTAGGAAATTCAACCATAACCAAGTTGAATTCTTGGCTTTATAGCAGGGGTTAAATGTAGCAAACTCTAGGGGCATTTGACAACTTATTGTATTGGGTGACTTTATGGTCATAATTCAGCAAGTGGTCAAGCTTATAGATAGTTCAGAGTAGACACAAACTCTCATTATGCATAGAATCAACTTTCAAATAACGAAATTTGAAAGCATGGAATTCTACCATGTTACAAAACACCTTTATTGTTCAGCTTACACGATCCTTGCCTGAGACATTTATGGAGCAAATTGGAAGTTACAGGTAGAGCATTTTGGCAATGGATCATTTTGTCCGGTGATCTCATGGGAAACTATGCAATTTTAGTAGTGCAGTATGGAAGTGTGATGTGGAGATGGGTGATCCTTGGGGTTATAAAAAGGGGTAGGTAGGATTCTTTTATTGTAAGGATCCCCCCTGGTATACTTAGTTCTTGCGAGAATTGAAGATCCTTAGTCAGCATGTTGTAATGGAGACTCAACATGGTTCGACGAGTGAGGAAATAATTTCACATATGGCGCAACTTACAACCACTATGGAATTCATCATGTGATTGATATCTAGGCAAGGAGAAATGGTCATCATCGAGTAGCGAGCACATTACGAATTTCTTAATCAGAAATTTAGCATGGTGGAAACCAAAATTGAAATGCTCCAAGTGCTCATTGATATTCTAAAGCTTAAGTTGGATAACATGCAGTCCTTGCTTGAACAGAGTGTGCCAGGGGTGAACGACGAAGGAAGTGAAGAAATTGGGGCGCAATAGTGCAGTGCTTTTCATCATTCATGTTTTTTAAATCTAAGGCAAAAGTGGACTTAATAATGGTATTAGGGGGGTCCCATGTGGAAGCATCAAGGGGAAACATAGTAATGCCCTAAATAGAGGGAGATAATAGAAAAACCTAAATGATGTCATTGCATTTTACCTAGTAGACGTTACACCAAATTGGTGTATGAGATCCCATTGTTTGTAGGATAAGAAACCCTAAAACTCCCTTATTTGCGGGACAAAGGACCCACCTTCACACAATGATTTGACTACTAAAGTCCATGACGATGTACATATTATATTCCCTTCTGGATTTGAGCATATGACCTCATTAAGACAACTCAAGTTGTATTTTTTATTTAATTTCATAACAAATCTATTGATTTATTTCAATTCCATAGGAAATCTGCAGTTTCAAATTATCAAGAAATTTTTACATTTTTATAATTATATTGTGATGCTTATTGTAATTAATTTTATACGGAAATTTGTAAGAAATATTTTCCTATTCATTAAAAATATTAAATGAAATCTAAAATATATTAAATGAAATCTAAATAAAATTATTGGAAAAACAAAATTTAATGATATTATTAAATTTAAAATAAAAATAATGAAATTAATTATATTAAAAATATTGACGTTAGTGTTGCTTTAAATAATATTGACGGTTGTTAGAAAACTAAATAATAAAACGTAAAGTAACAAAGTAGCATTTAAAGCATGAATGGGCAATTAAACAAAACAATAACACAATAAGAATAAAATGGGAACCAAAGATTTTTTTTGTTGATAATGAATAGATGACAATATGGTCTCTCCCAAAGACACAATAGGAGGTAGAAAGCTGGTGTAGCCCTTTGATATATCTTAGTGGGATTTCTGCCTTTTCTCCCTTTGCAAGTTCTAACTCTCCCAAGAAGCTATGAACAACTCTAATGGTAAAAGTCCATAAGTCACAAAGAAAAGATAGAATTGAATGAGGAGGCTCAAAACAATTTTTGATGACACAAACTTGTTTCTTCTCTCCTTGTAAATGGCTCCAAATGATTTGGTATCTATAATAAAGCCAAAGGTTGTCATGGTCTTTTCCCATTAATGAAATTTGATTATTGTGTGGGATTCTCATGCTTGAAGGGAGCATGTGAAGTCCATTGGGGGTTCAAGTACCCTTCTCAAGCTTATAGAAGCTCGTGATCAAGTCATTCAAACTTTACAATTATACCTTGACACAAATCTTTGTGGTTTCCCACATTATTGTCTCATGAACTGTCACTTTCTACAAACCCATGCAACTATCAAAGGAACAATTGTGTGGATCTGGACAAATTTGGAGTGGTAGTTTGCATGGATTCATTAAAACTTTATTTGTGACAATTAAATAGTTTTTTCTAGTGGTTGATTACTAAATTTATGGAACCTTTGTTTTTCTTCATAATTGACATTTATCAACAATCCCCTGTATAATTACTTGGGAATTTTTTTGGGTAATAATAGTTGCCCCCTAATGTATCAGGTTAGGAGTAGACATATAGTTGAAAATACATCATTATTTTTCGAAGTTGTACTATATGATATTGCTTGGGAGAGAGATCCCGATCTCATGGTGTAGGAGGTATTAAAGTGTAGAAATTTGATAGAAATTGCAACTGCTCAAGGTTTCAAACTAAAAAACAAGAGACACAATTATACTCTACTCATCCACGGAATGGAAATCACAATTTAGAACAACACGCATAGACATGCAATAAGCGAAACCAAAAATACACAGTGGTTTCTAGGGGAAGCCAATTGAGAAAAACCCCTCAAACCTCTTACCATTAATCAGAAGAATAGAGAAAATATTACAATTGCTAGCTCCAGCTCTAAGCTCAACTTGCAAAAGCATAATTGTTCTCTCTGCTCAATGAAAAAAATTGGCCAACGCTTAGCCAATTATTTGTTTATCAAGCTTCCTATTTCCGTACATAAACCCTGAGGAAATTAGCCCCTAAAAGATAGGAATTTCCTCCGAATTGATTGCACAGTTCCCAAGGATTGATCATTGACTGCATGCAACACATGTACACTCAAAACTAGTTTACAATTATTGTTACACTACCTTGTCATCTCCACTTCAACTAAGGAATTCGAATTTCGTGCATGCATTAGCTATTTTGGGTTGATTGATCAGTTAACTGACAAATCTCTAAGTTAGACTATTGTCCCACTACACAACTGACCTTCAACTGACTCTATCAATAGTTATAGGTCAGTTAACTAAATACAACTGAAAATAATTGAACTCGATTACTAAAATTTAGCAATCACGCATGCATAACTGAACTCCAAGCCCTCTAACTCAAATTTACTAAGCTAATTGAGTGAAAAGAGCCATGTCACACTAGTTAACTACCTCCAAGTTGTCCCGCTGATGTGGAAATTCGATTTACTCGATTTCACTAAGGCTAAAGTCAAATTGAGCCTTTCTTGCTACATTTTTTCAACACTCCCTCTTAGCAAGGAATATATTTTCCAGCACCCCTATCCTACACGTATGGAATTTGAATTTACCTCTTGAAAATGCCATTGTCAATACTTTAGCATCTTGATCCTAAGTTGGAATGTAATGTGGCAACATAATTCTCCTCTACACACAATCCCACAAATGATGATACCTGATATCAATGTGCTTGGACCTATCATGAAATACCAGATCCTCCAATAGCTTAATGCAACTTGGATTATCCTAATATATCATTGTCAAATCCATCTCTTGACTAAAAAATCTTACAAGTATTTTCATCATCCATATGGCCTCACATTTTGCTTAACTTGCAGCCATGTATTCAACCTTTGTTGGGCTATGTCCTCACATGTTGTGGACCCAACACTAAAGATAGCACCTAAAGTATTTTTCCCATTAGATGGACTCCCTGCCCAATCTACATCAGTGAAACGTTGGAGCTTCACTCCCTCTATCCTCTTGTACCATAATCCATACTCGGTAGTTCCTTTGAGGTACCGTAACACATGCTTTGTTGCCTTCTAATATAATTTGGTAGGCCTCACCATAGCTTGGCTAAAATGGTTGATTGCATAGCACATGTCAGGTCATGTGTTCACAAGATACATCAGTAAACCCACAAGCTACTTATAAATGGTAGCATCAACTTTCTCACTTGAAGAAGCATAGTCCTTCCTCTAGTTTGTAGCTAGAGGTGTGTCAATAGGCTTACAATTCTCCATGTGAAATATCTAAAGTATCTTGGTAGCATACTTTCCTTGAGACAAACAATTCACTATCACCTTGTTATACTTCTTGTAGAAAATCTTGTAGATTCACAAGCTCATGTAATGTACTAAAGCACAGGATAAGAATCTACTTCTACTTTCAACCAACAGAAGCTAATAGATTGATGAAAACAAAAAGAACAAGAAGAAGATAAATCAATGGCACATAACACAATAAGTATATGGGGAAAGCCAATGCTTAAAACCCCGCTATCTATATTGCATATATCAAAAATATGAGTGAAGATACAAAGCTTTTTCTCACTAGAACAATTCCGCACAATTATGCTCAACTCTCTCAGCTCACAAGCTAGCTCTTGGCCAACACTTAGCCAATTCTGCATCTCTCCAAGCCCCTAATCTCTTACGTAATTCCTAGGATGATTAAAGGAGTTCATGCTTCCAAAACTACGCAATCCAAACACATGGTCAATATTTGATGCATGCATGATATTTGCACTCCAATAAATAGTACAATTGATAGTACATTGTCCTTGCACTCTAGTCTTAATTGGGTCTTTCTAAGAATCAACATGCGTGAGTTTCTGATGAGGAAATTTTTAGTTAACTAGAGTGACACTTGTGGATGCACTAGTGCACCAACTAACTGTTAACTCTCTATTTGTTCCACAAACAGTTTGGAACTAATTTAACTGAACTTAACTCAGTAAACTGAGTGATCTAATTTCCAACTCAATTTAAACTCATATTGGACCCCTAAAACTTGGGGAAAACAGATACATGACTACAGAAAGACTTCCAACTCGAAATTCCTAAGTTAATTAGGTTAATTAAACTTAGTTAACTATTTACAAGTTTCTATGAGAATATAATTTGATTTTAATTCTCAGTTTAATTCAAGGACAAATTAAACTAGAATTTCATGTTGCCATTTCTCAACGCTCCCTCTCAACAAGAAAGGTAATATCAGCTACCCCGATCCTATCTCTGAGAAACACAAATTTACATATTGACAATGCCTTTGTCAAAATGTCAGCATCTTGCTCCTATGTGGGAATATGCTCTAACAACATAATCTGCCTCAATACACAACCCCTGAGATGTTGATATCAGATATCAATATGCTTGGATTGATCATGAAAAACTGGATTTTCAAAGAGTTTGATACAACTTTGGTTATCATAGTAAATCACAGTTGTATCCATCTGTTGACCAAACAAACCAACCAAGATCTTCCTCATCTAGATGGCCTCACATTTTTCTTGACTCACAGCCATGTACTATGCCTTTGCCGAACTAAGTGTAGCCGATCTTTGTTTCCTGATGTACCAAGAAATTGTCGTTGACCCAATCCTAAAGATCCATCCTGATGTGCTCTTCCTATCAGATGGACTCCCTGCCTAATTTACATATGTGAAGCCTTGAAGCTTCACTCCCTCTATCCGTCTATACCATAATCCATACTGAGAAGTTCCCCTGAGGTATCTCAACACATGATTTGTCGCCTTCCAATACAGCTTGGTAGGCCTAACCATCGCTTGTCTAAGTTGGTTAACTGCATAGCACATATCTGGTCATGTGTTCACCAAGTACATGAGTGAACCCACAAGTTGCTTGTAAATAGTAGCTTCCACTGCTTCCCTTGAAGTAGCATCCTCCTTCCTCCAGTTACCTACTAGAGGAGTCTCCATGGGTTTGTTGTTCTCCATGTATAATCTCCTGAGTATCTCGTTGGCATACTTTCCCTGAGACACAAACAACTCCCCATCTCCCTTCCATACCTCCATGCCAAGAAAGTAATGCATGAGCCCCATGTCCTTCATATCAAACTCTCTTGCAAGGTACTCCTTGCAAGACTTGATCAGTTGATCATCACATGTCAGTATGAGATCATCAACATAAAGTACAATGATCAACAATTTACCTTCCACCACTATGTGGTACAGGTTCGTATCCGCTTCACCCTTCGTGAAGCCCAATCGGGTGAAGTAGTTAACTATCCTAGTGTACCAAGCATAAGGTTCTTGCTTCAACCCATACAACGCTCTCTTGAGCCGGCACACAGGCAACTCACGGTCAAAGGTCTCGAAACCTCCAGGCTGCTCTATGTACACCTCTTCCTCAATCATGCCACTAAGGAAGGTTATCTTCACATCCATTTGATGTATCTTCCAACCCATCTGTGTTGATAGTTCCAATATAGATCTAATTGACGAGTACCTTGCAACAAGAGAAAAGGTCTCATCATAGTCAATGCCCTCTACCTATAAAAATCCACGGGCCACAAATCTAGCCTTATGCTTCTCTACACTACCATCTATAGCTTGCTTTACTTTGTAAATCCAATGGGATCTCACCACCAACTTGTCCTTCAGTCTCGGGACCACATCCCAAACACTGTTATGAACTATGGAGTCATACTCCTCGACCATGGCATCAACCCAAACTGGTTGTTGCACTGCTTCCTTAAACGAAGATGGCTCTTTCGCGACACATTCACCCATAAGATCCATGTATCCAATGTACCTCTTAGGTGACCTCCTCTTCCCGTGTTGAGAAGTGAGTGCTCTCACATTCTCCCGTGCATCATCCAACAATCCGTCAGCCTCTCTAGTGCACTTTCTTCTCTCTCTGGAAGACCCTGCCTAAGTGGATGTATCCACTCTTGGATCCTCTGCATGTGGCTGCTCCACATCAATATGAGGCTCCTCCTTCTTAGTTGCTAAATATCCTCATCCGCATGTAGC